>PDND01000352.1:0-19234 GCA_002572855.1 [Emmonsia] crescens
AAAAAAGAGTAAAATATAACTTATATAGTATAAATGACTGAAGAGAAGAATGAAAATAATAAAATTAGAGAAAGAAAATTACAGAATCAGAGAAAAGAGAGAAATTATAAAACTGAGAAAGACTATAAAATGAAGATTAGCTCTCTCTGAAATTCAGATAGTAAGAAGATAAAATTTCAGAGAAATTAAGAGATAGAAAAGCAGAAATAGAAGCTCTGAAAAAATAAGAAATAAAACTCTGAAAAAACAAGAAGCAAAGCTCTGAAAAAGTGAGAAGTAAAAACTTTAAAAATTTGAAAAACTCTTTTATAGTAAGCTCTGAAAAAACAAGATACTTTTTTATAACAAGCTCTGAAAAAATGAGAAGCAAAAGCTCTGAAAATCTAAGAGACTCTTTTATAGTAAGCTCTGAAAAAATGAGATACTCTTTTATAATAAGCTCTGAAAAAATGAGAAGTAAAAACTCTGAAAAACTGAGATACTCTTTTATAATAAGCTCTGAAAAAACAAGAAGCAAAGCTCTGAAAAAATAAGATACTTTTTTATAACAAGCTCTGAAAAAATGAGAAGTAAAGCTCTGAAAAAACAAGATACTCTTTTATAATAAACTCTGAAAAAACAAGAAGTAACAGCTCTGAAAAAACAAGATATAAGAGACTTTTTAAAAGTTCTGAAAAATATGAAAGAATAACTTATAATAATTACTTAATTAGTTATAGAAAAGAAAGAGAAAAAGAGAAGATTTAAAGATAAGATATTAATATATTAAATCAAGATCTATACTAGTCTATTTTGAGAATGATATTAGTCAGATTAAATCTGAATTAATTCAGATTAATTTAATATTAGCTAACTACATATGAAATAGCATGGCTTGGCTGTTGCTGTGGCTGTAGCAGTTCTCACCAGAATGGTTACACTGCACTGAGAATGATAGATGGACTTGGTGGGTTTCAATAGAATATGTGGAGATTCTTCAATTTCCTGCCTTAGTTTATCTTTTTTATCTCCACTCCATTGTCATGTGACAAGTTCTGGATGAAATGGATGTATATAAATACTTATCTATACTTCATGTTTATGGAGAGAATCAAAGTTATATAATAGTCTACAGTTATATGCTCTCGATCCATGGATACATACATGGTCGGATAACTTTAACTCTTTACTTACCTCAAACGTTGTATATTCAGGACGTTAACAAACATCTTGTATTAGCATCTCGCGGATAGATCTATCTCCTCTACGGTATCTACAGACGCGATCCTCATATTGGTTCCGTCCACTTAACTCGCGCTTTGATCTCTTCTGCTCAACTAGTTACTCCATAGAGCTAGCTAGTATCGATCTTCTTCCCATCATTCCATGCCAGACATGGATTTCCCAACCAATGATCAGGGTCAAGAGGTCCAGTTGCCTATCAACTACCTTCTTTCTCAGTTTCTTCAAGCGTTCAAAAAACAGTCCCAACTGCCACGGTGCAGCTTCCTGTACGTTCGACCTAGGCAGCAGTCTTTTCAGCTTCTATTGATTTGCTGGAGGTAAATGGTGAGCTTGTGGTATTCCCGCCTCGGACCAAGGAGGAACGCGCTGCCCTCAAGACCCTTGCACTCTCAAATACTGCCCTGGGGTCAGAGCAAGCCCTCCACCAGCCATCCCAAGCCTTCCGTCCAATATGAAGGTAACGAAGGAAGGTTGAAACAGAAGGTCGGATGTGATTGTGCAAGCATGACAGCCGCTATCCCACAACATACCATCCAAGTCAAGAGTCAATTCATTTGAGTCGCCGTCACCTGCATCTAACCCACGAAGTCGTAAGACGCCGGAGACGGCCGGGAGGAAACGCTCAGTGGTGTAAGCTGAGATTTGGAGCACATACGGATGTCTTGGAGGAAGCGCTGCGTTCTCTTTTGCGAGTTTCCGCAGAGCCTCCCTTTCCGCGGACGAAGCGCGGTGTGGGTTGGTCTAGCGAGCACGATACATACCGTGATCGGTCGGGGGCGAGGGTACAAGTCGATGGTTCAATTGTCCTCACGAACTCCTTGTTCCGATTTAGTACTATATTCACAGTTGTCCCTGCTTCCACTGTCCCTAGTGCTCGTTCTGGCGTTATTTTAGGACAGGCCGGCTTTCTCGACCGGATGATATGGACGCCTAAGCCTCGTGCCATTCTTGAGTATCACGGTGAGGAGGTTAAAAAGGACTTGTGGGGAGAAATTCATGTGGTAGAATACGTTGATGCAACCGAGAGATTCACGCAGTTTTTAAGGGCCTAGTTGTTAATATGTGTCCATTCTTCAAATCATCATTGAACTGTCGTAGCTGAACGAGAGCTCCGCGTGGATCTTGACGAAGTGTCTATTTGTATCAGCTTGGCTTGGCTGATAAACTAATAAATGGGCCTCCCCACATTGGAAGCCGGGAGGAGCTACGGATTAGTTTACTTACATCTGTAACTACCGAGGCATTGATCTATCTGAGCTGCTTAGCCTGCATCTTCTCTGCCAAACAAGGTACGGTATAGCACTTCAATAAGGGGAATAACATGCATATCATCATCGGAGTGAACTATTTCCTAGATAGTTAGCTTTGGTATGGGCTGCATCCTGCAGAATAGCCCAGGTTTTGAATCCTACAAAATGTATGTACATTACATACCAGAGACATCATTCAGTTCCCCTCTTTTGGGAATGAGAGTGCTGAATCGCAGTTGACAAGGGACTTATTTTTATTATCTTGACCCCGCTTGTTCTGGGTCTGGACGGGTATACGTCTACATGGACTTATTTACTTATAACCCAGCTACTTCTGCGTAAGCTGGGAAATATTATGTTAAGATCTATACTATAACAGCAACACCAGGTTGCTCTCTGCTTTCGCATACCCACTTGACTTAATACTTATTCAAGTATTATTGGATCCCCCCTCCTCTAAACAACTTCAGCCCCTGTATATAAGAGAAGAACAGAAAATATGACATCACCAGCACCTATCCCCCGCGCCATCGTGGCCCGCGGCCCTGCGAAATCAACACCATGGCAAATCGAGCAGGTATCGCTCCGTTCGCTAGCGAAAACAGAGTTGCTCGTGAGAGTTGTTGCGGCGGGGATCTGCCATACCGATCTGCACATGGCGGAACTGGCTCAGGTGTTTGGTGGGTATCCTCAGATCTTGGGGCATGAAGGTATGTAAATAGTTATGCTTCTGGTTTTGTGCTGTTATTAAATTAATATCGTCCGATGGAACCTGGCACAAAATTCTAACATATAACTGTAATATTTAAGGCGCTGGATATGTAGAAGATATCGGTGCAGATGTTACAGTTGCAAAGCGCGGAGATCCCGTTCTTCTCTCCTTCGCATCATGCGGAGCATGTCGTTTATGCGCAACTACGCATCCGGCGCATTGTACCCGATTCAGTGAACTCAACTTCATCGGATCAAAGGACTTCTCTTCCCCTCCACCACTTGGATCTTCGGGCCAGCAAGAACCGTCCATACGCGGCTCCTTCTTTGGGCAATCCAGCTTTGCGAGCCTCACGATTGCCGCTGAGAGCTCAGTCGTAAACGTGGGCGGCCTTGTCAGATCCACGGACGAGCTTAAACTCTTCGCGCCGCTGGGCTGCGGTGTGCAGACTGGCTGCGGAACTATCACGAATGTCGCCAATGCAGGGCCTAGCGATGCCGTTGCCATCATCGGCCTTGGGGGCGTGGGTCTTAGTGCAATCATGGCCGCGAAGATAAGGGGGTGTAAGGTTATTATTGGCATTGATAAGGTTGCCAGTCGCACAGGATTGGCGAAGGAGCTTGGCGCAACTCATGTCATCGACACGACAGCGATGGACGGGGATATGGAAAAGCTCAAACAGGCGGTGTGTGGCATGACGGATGAAGGCCTTGGAACGAGCATCACCGTCGACACGACAGGCGTCCTGCCGCTCATCGAAGCTGGCGTATCATTCACGGCGCCCCGCGGCCACTATATCCAGGTTGGAAGTCCAACACTTGGGACAGCATTGAGCGTCCCGCTTGGCGCCTTGATGGTAAGTGGGAAAAGCATTACGGGGACCATTGAGGGCGATACGGTGTCCAGCGAGTATATACCGCAGATGATACGATGGTACAGGGAGGGAAAGCTACCGCTGGAGAAATTAGTCAAGATATTTGAGGCGGAGGAGTTTCAGCGGGCGTTGGGAGAGATGGCTGATGGTACTGTGGTCAAGCCTGTTATTGTTTGGTAGGTGGTTGACCGGTTGTTCTAATAAACGAGATATTGTGTGTATAATTGAGAGGACAGATCTTGGTCTTAGGCGGATAACCTTGGAAGCCACTTTATCTGCGCCATATATGGATTAGCCGACCGTGATTAATTGGTATGTAATTTAGAGAAGAAGAAAAAGCCAAGCAAGAAGCAAGAAGCAATCAATTTACATGGAATGCGTCAAATTCTAAAACCCCTTGAACTAACCGCTGAATATAAGCGTCAACACATATAAGTTGATTCTCTAAAGTCTCTATTATATATTCCTCTTCTTTTCTGATTTCCGCTCTTTGATATTTCTTCAGAGTTCGAGAATATGTAAGGATATACAGTTTCTGACCGCCGGCTTGCGCTTCTTTGAGAGAAGAAGTAAAGTAAAGGAGAAACTACAAGTAAATAAAATCATGTGAAGCATGGGAAGCATGTTCTCAACGGTAAATATGAAGCAGCAGATATATGCTGATATTCAACATGTCCAAAAGGTAAAAATTTGCACGTAATTCCCACATCTAGAAATAGAAAAGACGAAGAGAAAAAAGAAGAAAAACCTATCCTGAGCGCCACAAGCATAAAATACAAAATGCCCAGACTCCTGCTGCAAAGAGCAAAAAAGGAAAACCCTCACTTCCAACACCTCAAACACCGTATCCGGCCCCAGCTTGCCCATCTGTCTCCTGAGCCGCCTAGAAATACATCCCCATCATCACCATTCAGTCGTAAATTGCTGACCCCGGTCCCGGTCCCGTTTCCCGAGCAGTTCAGACACATACTTGCATCGACAGGGTAGAAATCAGATGGATTTAGTAATCCTAGTGGCCGCCGATGTCGATGACGTGGGCGTGGGGGGACGTTAGCCCCTGGTTGACGTGGGTGTGGTCGTGATCGTGTCACTCCCTCTTCAAGCGGTATGATAGTTTCGGGTGGGACGTTCTCTTTGTTGCTCTCTTTATCCTTGTCGTCATCGATAGTTCTGGGTTGAGGGTTCGTGTGCATGAAGTGGACGGGAGCTGGGGGTAACTGTTGACGCTTGTTAGAAATTTTGGCAGTTTCTTCTGTGTCTGGGCTTGGGCCTGTGTAGATTTCGAAGAGCTGGCGGTTTTGAATTCGGCGTTGTTTAGGTTCTATAGTTAAGTTACTACTGTTTCTATAGTCTTCTGATTGCAGTACTGATGACCCAGAGTCTGTAGCACGGAATTGACGAGGTGGTGCTGGTTGCGCACCCACTGATGCTGAGGCTGTCCGGCTACGGGAGTTGTTGGTAACGCCTAGTTCAATACCATCTAGGGACCCTGAAATACACGGGGAACGATGAACAGGAGCCCGACTCCGGCTCGACTCGTCATATAGATTGTACTCGGGCTCGGAATCGGTATCTGGATCGTTGCCGTTAGGTCTCTTGAATCCGGTGTCTATACCATAGTTAATAAACAGTAGGAGTATTTTAGGGCAAATCTTATTTTTCCCTTTCAAATAGCAAATTGTATTTTGCTCACCAGGGTTTTGTCTTGGGAATATCTTGTGGCTAATAGAGCTTCTTAGGATAGGATGTGTTTTCTTGTATGGGCTACCCGAATCAGGGGTGGGGTTTCGGGGACGATTGTCCATGGGTAACAAATGTAACGAATGTATGCAGGGAGGCAGAATCCAAGAGTTCTCGAAATAATTTGAAGCATGTAGGTTTCTTAAAAGGCTATGTGCTCGAAAGTGTATTTCATAGACACGGGAGTAAGGGTTTTATAGGAAGGTCGAATGGGTACAATCAGCTTGCATTATATGCCCCCAAGCATTTCAAAATGGTATGGCTCGGATATTGCCATGCAAGGCGTGCATAGGCATAAAGGGAAATGCAAGATCCAAAGAGCAGTGGAGAGCGGACAGTATAGACTCAAGACATAGAAGACGAGGTTCCGCAGTCGGTTATGAAAGAAACAACATACGTCGGCGAAATCTTCTGTTGGGTACTGAGAATAATCCTGTCTCGTGGAGAAGGATTTGACCGGCCCATTGTTTGGAAAGATGAAAGAAGAAAGAATAAAGACTTTGTGTGTGTTTAATGTAGGGGAAGTAGCAGGAATATGAAAAAGATTGTTCCAGTAAAGGAACGCCGATCGATTGGCTTGGAAATTCTCTATGGAGACCCTGAAAAAGAGTGGCATCAAGATGAAATGAAAGGCATGGTAGGTGGATGAAAGAATAAAAGATATGATAGGAGTGGTTCTAGCTAGGATGAGCTTTGTAATAAAAGCCAGAATATCTTCTTTTGTCCTTTTCTGCATATATAACCACAACCAAGAGATTCAACAGTTATACACCATCATGAGGCAAAAGAAAAAGGGCATGGTATAATATGAGCCTTTCAAGGTTCACTCAAAAGAAAATCTTGAACATTCTTTGAAAATCCGAATAAAAATCCGATTGAAGACAAGACAAGACAAAAGTCCCTTGGTTTGTGAGTATCCAGGATGCCCCACCAGTTGTTTGTTTGTATGTTTGTCAGATGATCCTTTTTCCCCTAAGATTCCGCTGTCGTACATGCAAAATAATACACATTTGATGTGATCGATATCATGACTACCATCTGCAGCATAGCCTTGACCTGCTTGTGATTGGTGGAGTACTGAACACTGATCTGGGGGAGGGCATATTTGTACCTTTCGCCCGGACCTAAAAACCCCTTAATAGAATCGGCAATTGGATTGAGGACATCAAATAACAAATGCCGTGGGAAACTTTCACGGAAACTCGAAAGATGAAATAAAAGAGTGGCTGCGATAGACACAAAATGGGGACAAGAAAGAGAAAATGCGGAGGAAATGAATGATCTAATTTGCTCAAGAGATCGGATTTCCAAAGAGCATAGGAACCGTCAGGCTTGCGCTGTCGCATTTGCCTGTTTCCCGTTCTATGGTAGGGGATTTATATGTTTCTTTTTGAGAACAAGAGGAAATAAAGAGAATGGAAGGAAAATTGAACACAAAACGAAAGAGGAAAATAAAAGCAAATGTATATAATAATGTCCCCAGTATCGCTAATATCACATCTCACATTCTTGGTCATGAAAAAACAAAACATCAAAATCAAAATCAAAAAACAAGATCGAGTAATCACTTGTGATATCTGTGCTGACAAGGGCAGGGACATCATTGCCCCTGTGCTGCTGAATCTGGTCTACCGCCCGCGAACTTTTATGGATGGCGGGACAACAACACTAGGTTGCTTTTCAAAAGGTAACAAACAAGAACCGACATCATATAAAATGACTGGATGTTGGTTTGATTTCGAACAACGTCGTCATCACTGAAAATTCCCTCTTTGCTTGGCAGGAAAACTGTCTAAAACGTGCCTTGCTTTTTATTTATTTATTTTTCTTATCCAGCTCCATCGACTGGAGTTGGCCGGTTTTCTATATCAACACCGTTCGTAAGAGCGGAAGAAGAAGTTCCCTGGAGTTTTGAAATTCGCTCCTCCTCCGATTGTTCTCGTAGACGTTCGGTCTCTTTGCGCAATGTGTCCATATTCCATTCATCTCCGTCGTCATCGTAGTCATCATCATCATCGTCATCCTCACTCTCGTCTTCGGAGGCGTTCCAGTCACCGCTTTCGAACATGGCACGGCCACTCGCATCCTTCGCTTTGCGGGCCTCTTCCTCCGCGGCCTTCTTGTCGAGACGTTCTTGTTTCCACTTGGCAAATGTTTCCGGGGTGACCGGTGTTAGCTTGCCGGAGAGCTTATGGCGTTCGGACTCGAGGAAATCTTCAAGGGTAAGGGTTTTCAAGGGGGATTTGTCCATGAGAGCCTTTTCAGCAGCTCTTTGTTCTTTGGTTTTAAGGACGAATCTGTTGCACGAGTTAGAAACCAAGAAACCGAAACAAATCAAGCAGTGGAAAATAAAATAAATAAGACGTACCCAGGTGGCAGACTGTGCTTGTACATGCACTTATCACCGCCATTCGGACAAACCCAGAACCAGCCATATTTCTGATTCTCCACAGCATCGATGAAGTACTTGCAGACCTTCTCCGTCGTCGTCTTGGGGTTTCCATGTTTGCTCATCACGACATTCCGTAACTTCTCCTCGTCCCAATTATCCATCAAATCCTGCTTCTTGTCCTCTTCTGCATCTCTGGTATCGGAATACAGATCCTTCTTCTGCGCCTTTCGCTCGACAGTTGGGTCGTGGCTGAACTTGCATCGCTTGCCCTTCTCACAACCGCCCTTCTTGAAGAAGACGCAGAGTACGGTTTTGGGGTCGACGCCAAATGGAACTTTTTGGACTTGGACGGGTTTGAAGAGTTCTGCAGCTTCCCGTTTGGCCTCCTCAGCGGCAGCCTTTTCCTTCTCGCGTTGGAGCCGTTGGGTCTCTTTCTTTTTCTCGTCGGCGTTCTTGTTTGATTGGGCTTGCGCTTGAAGCTGGGCTATTTGTTTCTTTGCACTGCCTCCTTTTTTCTATATTGATTCAAAGTTAGTTTTAGAACATGGCAGGTCGAGGTTAGATTCGGTATATATATATATCTCTCTCTCTCCCTAGTCGAGATTTCGGGAGGCGTCGCAGATTCCCATTCCCATTCCTATTCCGCGTATGTGTATGTGCATGTGCATGTGTATGTGTATGTGTATGGTATTATCTGGGTAGGATTGAAACGTACATTTTTCATGCCAAAGGTCTAGAAGAGATAAATGTCAATACGTCAGCAATATTGCTCCGTAAAGTGGACCAGAGCAGCAGCAGCAACGAGCAACGGGTATTTAAACAAACTCACCTTATCTTCCACCGTAGCCCTCGACTTCTTCGGCAGATCAGCTGGTTTTTTGGGCGGCATTTTGACGTTGTGTGTGGGGGATTATTTCGGGGTCCTTGCTCTTCAAACCCGTGGGTATTTAGGTAGATAGAGATATACGCCCCAGTCGTTAAAGACAGTAGAAGCGGGATTCCGCGTGGCACAGACGGCCCCTACAGCCAGCCGGAGATGTGCAATATAACGTAGTATAGATGTGGAATATAGCCAGTACCAGCACTGGGGATAGATAGGGGGGGAATATAATAGGGGAGATGGCGAGTTGTATGTACCTAGGTAGTTGGGTAGTTAAATTAATAGTTGGGTGTGGGATGTTTCTTGTGCTGGTTTTTTTTATTTTTTGGCGGTGTGGAGCAAAGAAAATGAGCGTGTTGGAAAGAACGAAGCAGGGCATTGGTGGGGGAATATTTGGCAGCAAAGGAAGGGGCTTGGCGGATGTGGCAATAGACGTGGGATGTGCGTGTAAGCGGCCAAACTGTAGGTGTCAACTTGCTTGAATCTTAAAGATATATATCAGACACAACTGGAGAGAATGCGCGCCAACAGCTTGATATTGCTGCTAGTTGTGAACTGACAGCCCCTAAATTGCGCGATACGGACCTGCTGTCCGATTGACTGAAAGGTGTATAAACAAATCATATATAACCTTACACGTATGTCCTATTTATTCCAATTCTGTTATATATATATATATCAATGGCTAAACTAACACCGCAGCAACAAAAGAACAACCTCCAAAATGATCACAGACGACCAACTCTATCAGCTCGCCATCTTCCTCGGCTCATGTGCCATGCTCCTCATCGTCCTCTACCACTACCTCGAAGTCAACGCTAAAGACTCCTCCTCCACACCCTCCTCCATTTCGTCCGCCAGCAGCCCGTCCGTACAATCCCGCGTATCAGCAAGCTCATCCAAGCACTCCGTTCCCCCTACATCACTTAAGCAAGTTGCGGCTGGTGGAGGGTTATCGGGTAGGAAAGGATGAATGGGGGACCAGGGGCCGGGAACTACGCACCCGGGTGGAGGGTGGGTAGAGTTAATTGTTTTTGTTTGGTTGGGAATATATGGGATAATATGACTGGAGGCTTATCGATTACTTGATTCTTTTCTCATAGATGGGCATGTAAGGCGAGTATGAGAACGTGCCTTACAATATGTACATGTACGTGTACGTGTACAATATGGATGGATCTGGCATGTTTTGTCGCGGATATAATGTCACCCCTGACTTTACATGTACGAGAGCGCAAACCCGATATTCCAGTTTGCGACTGAGCTTCCTCTCACAAAATCTGGGAATAAATAAGATCTGAGAGCCACTGGGATTGTTGGCGGGTATCTTTCCCATCAAAAGTACATGTACCTGCGCCGAGCTTCGAAAACTCCCTGCGCATGAACCCATATAAAGTACATAAAAGAAACAAAAAACAATCCGATTTTCCCTCTCCTAAGAAAACACCATGCACTTTCCGAAACCCATCGCTGGAAACATGACGTCTGTTGGCAAGCATTAATATGCCGAACAGGCAAAAGAAAGAAAAAAAGAAAGAAAGGAAAAAAATAGGAAAACCCATCCCGCAAAAGATTCCCAGGAATATATCCGTATCTAAAGATCATCATTATCCTCAGGCACGATCTCAAAAACGCTCTCAAACGCCACCACCGTGTCCTGCCTCTTCTCATTCATAAACGTGCACCCGCCGCGCCCAAGTCCCGTTCCAACTCTCACTTGTTTCATCTCCAGCGCCCGCATGACCTCCAGCGCCTTCGCCTTGTCGCTCTCGTTTCCGTACATCTTGTTAAAGGATCGGATCGACCTGTATCCCGCGGGGAGAATCAGGGTAGGCCGTGTGCCTTTCGTAGTTGCCCTGGCGATGACGGCTCGCCCGTTGCTGTCATTCAGGTAGTCGTCGATATTGTAATCTCGATGATCTAGAAGGAGAGAGAGAGAAAAAATACAAATGAGAAATTTCTAGCTTTTTATTTATAGTAAATGTTCCGGGGAATTTCTTTTTTCTTCTCTTTTTTCATTCTTATTTTAAGAAACAACAATTGGGTCGCTGAATAGTTTTCCTGTCTCACCAGATCTTACCGACCCGGGGCCTTCCCCGAGCGTCCATGCAAGGGCGCTTAAATGTATCTTCTCCAGGTGGTCGGCTAGTTTATTATTTGTGAACGTATTCCCGGTACCACTGCAGCCAGCCCATAAGCAAGAGAGGCCTATCACATTGTCTTTGGGGATGTGGAGGCGAGTGACGTGCTTTCGTAGCGTCTGGAGGTTGTGAAGTTGCGCGTCACACCCTTTCCACTCGCATTTGTACGTGCGATATGGCCTTTGAGCAGCCTTGGGCGATGAACTCGTGGGGATCGCAACCTCGACTCGATCTGCGAATGTGGGCTTGTTCTTCGCGCCTAGTGGCCGTCCGCGACGACGAGGCCCGGAGGTTGAGGGGGTGGAACTCATCACGGAATTATTAATATTATTATTCTTATTATTATTCTCTTGCTGAACGTGAGGTGACAAGTCATCACTGTTGTTGACTGTCTGAGAGATGCGCAGTTGTGAGGGTGTATGAGGGAACTGTGGTCCGCCAGCGTCTTTGGTAGGGTCACGTGGTGATTGGTTAGGTAAGCGGCCACTAGGCGGTTTCGCGTATTGGCGGACTGTGATCAAGGGAGGTCTGGAGACTGCAGAAACAAGCGGGACTTCAGGTGGTAGCGGGCCGCCCGGGTCCACAATGTCCCAGCGGAACGTTCGTAGATCGGAAGAGTTCTCTACCGCAGGGAAATTATCCCGTAGTTTTGAAAGATGCTGGTTCAAAGGACGCTCTGTTGGGTGGCGACCGGTTGCAATTAGGATATCTCTCGCGATAGTCTTCGGATCGTAGTAGCGCGTTTTCAAAGCCTCCGTCTTATTTAGAGGCTTAATAATATCGGTACGCCTCCGCAGTGCTTCATTGCTTGTAGAGGAATCCGCATCTGGCATTCTGAATTGCGATAGATCCAGAGTCTTGGCCGGTGCTTCAGGAGCCTCAGGAGTTTCCGATGCAGATGCTGGAACTTCCTGAATGTCCACATCCATATTTGTACCGCTATGGGGGGGTACGTCCTCCAAGCGCGGTGCTTTGGGGGGAGGTGGTGAATCATCATCGTCGCTTGAAAGCTGTGTAAAATCCACAATCTCTGCAAACGTACGTTTTCTAGCCAGTGCCGCCTTGGAACCAGGAGCCGGCATCTGAGCGGGTGGTGCAGGAACACGGAGTTTAGGTTTTAGCTTGCCTCCAATTGGGCTTGGAACCGGGCCGCCTATGCTGTGTCGAAACGCTGGCGGCATTCGAGGATGTGAATGTGGTCCTGTTGATCCGGGAGCTTGTTTTCCTTTTGAAAATGTAGGTGGGGGTGGTGGAGGAGGAGGAGATCCTAGGAAGCCCGGGACTTGGTTTTCCGGCGGGACTGATACTGGAAGTTGATACGACCCGAGATATCCAGAGGTTCCGTTGGTTGGTGGTGGCATGGATGTTGAGGGTGTAGCCGGCTTCTCCATTTGGTTTCCAACAGCTTGAGCCCCAGGTCCTGGTGGTGCTGTGGATACTGGAGGAATGGGGGCGGAATTATTTGTCGGGACGGCTTTGGCGTAGGGACTCCCATATTGAGTCGGTGGCGGAAGTGGTGTTGTAGTCGGGGGAGGCTGCCTCTGTTCTTGGTTAGGAGTCGACGATGGTCCATTTGCTGGCGGGTTTGGATGAGTAGTAGAGTTGGAACTAGTCGTTAGTTCCGGCACAGCTTTAAGTAGATGTTTTGCGAAATGAACGCGATTCAAGACGTAGCCCCGCGACTCTAGCATCCCGCAGAGCTCAATGTAGCTTGGGTTTTGGTCTATCAGAGATAATACCATCTCAGGAGGACATTTCCTGCCCCTGTTGATATTAGTAATGACATCATCGACATATTTTGAGGCGGCCTGGGCTAGAGCCAATCGCTTCGGTTCAGGCCAAATTGTAGCAGCCTTAGGGGGTTCTTCCTTTGCTCGCTCAGACCCAGGCTGGGCGGGTGGCGCTGCAGCTTGAGGTGGAGCTGGCAATTGTGCAGGCTGTGGCTTATTGGAATCTAGGATCTTATCAATTTCCATACGTCCGCTCATTTGTGTAGGTCGGTCATTATTATTGGTTTCTGGTTGTGAAGAACCAGCTGGCGTGGGCGGTTGTGTATCATGTTGGGTAGGTAAAGAATGAGCTCCTTGATTAACCACATCTCCGGCCTTTGACTTTCGTTTTCGTCGAGCTGCAGGGAATTTGCCACGATCATTGACTAAATTGCCCTCGTCTGTGGGATTCACAGGAGCCGAAGTAGCTGGGGTAGATACTGGGACTCTGGCTGTCCTCTGATCTTCCACACCTTGGGAAGGGACGGTGGCAGGTTCTTGCTATTGTGGTTTTACAAATTTTAGCTGGTGCCGTAGTAACAAGGGGACGAGGAAACCAAAAGAGAGCTCGCTCACCACACCTAGTCCACCTAATAACTTTGCGAATTTACTCGGATCTTTTGATTTGAGTTTTCTAATTTTCTCAAACATCAATTTCATCTCCAAATCCTCATCTTCATCGGATTGTTCTTGAGTCGGGGCTTGGGCCGTTGCTGCAGGCGTCAGACTCCGACCTCCACCAGTTGGAGCAGTCGGAGCGGGCGGTGCTTGAGGCGCACTGCCCGACGTTTCGGCAGGTGTAGCAGAAGCGAGGGTTTCTACTTGCGATTTGCGTGGCCGACGCTGCTTTTTCAGGGCACTTCGAGGCTGTCCTTGTGGTGAAACCGTGGGATTGGGAGCTTGGGCCTTTGGTTTTGGGCCGGGTTTACGACCTGGTTTAGCTTTTTCAAAAGGGGATGAATTGGCTGCCGCAAGGCTCTCAGCCTGTTTTGTCTCTGCTCGTACGCGAGCAGCGAATTTCCCCGCAGCGGCTATCCTCTGTCTAATTTCGGCTTGAGCAGCTCGTTTCTGTTTCTCTTTCTCCATCTCTTGTATCTCTTTCCCGACTTCCTTCTGTCCCTCTGCGTCCTTTTGTTTCTCTATTTCTTTCTGCCTCTCGACTTCCTTCTGTTTCTCTATCTCTTTCTGTTCCATCCGGTCTGTTTCCGCTTCTGCCTCTGCGGCTTTCTTTTTCTGGTATTCCTGGTAGTAAGGGTTGTAGATTTGGCTAGGGTCGATAAAGCTTGGCGTTGCCGGTTGGTATGATTGTGATTGGCTGGTATTTACCTGCTGATCATCGAACGTAGAATTCATGTGGGAAGGATTTGACACGGCGTTTTGGGCATGCGACGAAGCAGGGGGTTGTTGAGAAGTGTTGATGTTATTGTAGCCCGTCGTGTGGTGTCGTTGCGACGAAGTGGAACGCTCAGAGTACACTGATGACGAGGTTGGAGGGGCTTGCATGGTAGGAGAATATGTGTTGCGCGTCTGGGATGCGGGCTGTTGGTTTCTAGATATGTTTGGCTGAGTTGACGCTGTTGACGTGCTATACTGCGGCTTGGCACTTTGTTGACGATATGGCTGCTCCGCATGAGCTGATGATGAAGGCCCTGCTGTGGGATTTGACGATACCAAATTGGACAGAGGAGTGCCATAACTTGGAGTATAAGGATGTGATGTTGAGAACGAGCTAGCCTGGCCGGTTGGAAGTCTCTGGGAAGTCATAGTACGGGGCGGGGGAATGCTGGAAGATAGGGCAGTCATGGCTGAAGCTGCAGCAGTTCTCGAGCGTTGAGCAGAGTTTGGACGGTCAGTTGGCAGAGCAACATTTACCGGTGATCTTTTCTGAGCCCGAGAATCGGTCTGATAGCTCATGTTTGTGGAGACGGAGGTGTTTGAACGCGAATCTGCGGCGGAGTTGTGTATGGCAATAGGTTCCAATCCGGAAGAACCATACTGGTAACTTTTTAGAGTTGGTGAAGTGAGTTCGTTATGTGTCTGCTGGGACTGCTGGGCTTGTTGCGACGATATTGACAGCACGGCATTGGAACCATGGTAGCTTGATTGTTGCTGATGCTGATAGCCGTTGCTATGGGTGGGATTGTTTGAGGGCTGCCAACTCTCCGTCTGCGGCTGCTGCTGGGCGTTTTGACTGCATATATCTGTAGTGTTCTGGCCTTGCCACTCATAGCTCTGCTGTCCGTAGCTGCGATCTGATGTCTGCTGGATATTTGGAGTTGCTGTAGCTGGGGTAGCTGGGGTAGCTGGGATCTGGCGCAGGGAGGAGAATGATGAGGGTTGAGCATTCTGCCCACCAGGCAAGTACTGGTAAGGAGAGTATCCAAACCCTTGGTACGACATGACCAAAGGATATAGCCGAGGATTTATATTAAAAATATAACGTCTCCTACACTATGGCAAGCCCATACTTAAGACGCTGACGGAGTATGGCATTGGGAAGAAGGGAGTGGGGGGTTGACATGAGCTGCGTTTATGCGACGGGGGAGTACTGCTTGGCCGTAAACCAGAGGGCGCGCAGTTCGCAATAAACAACACCAGAAGTATAAAATGCAGCAAGCTCAAAACCCCTTCCGAAGCTTCTCACCTCTTCATCGTCTTTGTGTTGTCGTTCGTTGTAATAAGAGAGCCCGGAGTCTTCGCGCAAGCTAAAAGTCAAGTCACGGGGTCGCGGCGTTCAGACGCGATTCGAATGCTGAGTCAGCCAACCCTAGGCCAGGTCAGCTGACCCACAGTCTCTCGCACATTTTCGGCTAATTAAATCTGCGCCTAGGAAATATTGAAGGAAATCCCAACGACGACGACGACGACGACGACAATTGAACACCCCCATTTCCTCCCTATCCCCCTTTCGGAGCCAGATCTCATTTTCCCCTTCAGATCTGCACAAATGGCAAAGGTCAACGGAGGTGCGTATGCTTGTTTTTTTACGGATCACTTAGGGGTCGCATGATGGCGGGACCTTATATTGGACGGACATTTTTAATATATATATATACACGGGATACTGACAATTTTCTCTTACTGATAGATATCGCCTCTTCACGGCGGAAGTCGCGCAAGGCGCACTTCAGTGCTCCTTCCAGTGAACGACGAGTCATCATGAGCGCCCCGTTGAGCAAGGAACTGAGAGAGAAGCACAATGTATGAGACCCCAGAATTCGAACGAACATGAAAGGAGGACCAGCAATTTTACCAGATATATGAAAATTCACGTTCGTGAAATGGGGAAAGAATGAAAAAAAAGGATATATCTGATTCTGTTGGAAACATCCAGGTCCGCTCGATACCCATCCGCAAAGACGACGAAGTCACCATCGTCCGGGGCTCCAACAAGGGCCGCGAGGGCAAAATCATCAGCGTCTACCGCCTGAAGTACGTCGTGCACATCGAGCGCGTCACCCGCGACAAGTCCAACGGCCAGAGTGTCCCCATTGGCATCCACCCGTCCAAGGTCGTCGTCACCAAGCTGAAGATCGATAAGGACCGTGAGAGCATCCTCGAGCGAATGGGTAAGGGTCGGGAAGCAAAGGCGGCTGCTACAAAGGGAAATTAAATTAAAAACGGCGTAATATTCTTTTTATACTTGTTTTTTTCTTTTTTTCTCATTTGCTTTGCCTGCCTTTGAGGGATTGTGTGTAGAGGGACTCGGTTTTTGCGCCAACGTATTGGTCGGGTGGATTTCCCCAGTTCATGGATTGGAGGGCGACTACTTTTTATGGGCTCAGCGGGGGAATAAGAGAAAAGATACTATATGACTTTAATGTCTGTAGTGTAAGCTTGGCTGGTGCCGATTTGACCCTCGATTCCGGCTTTCTTTGGGCGTCCTCTTTTCTTCTTCTTCCACACAACAACCATTTCCTCACTTCATTGTTCGATGTATGATCGAAAAATGACACGCCATTTCAGAGCCTCCACCGATCAGAATTGTCCAAACGGGGTCCCAAGAAATTAATGATGTGAAGAACTATTTCCTTTTCCTTCCCCCTTTTTGTTCCCTTATCTATTCCTTTCATCGTGACACATAACCGTGAAAGTCTTTTGCCAGTAATTATCTCCTCACAAACCTTGAGATAGCATCTCTTTTCAGTGGTTTAGCGAGGTATACGCCTGGCGCATATGAAGCAACCTCGACAACAAAAAACATCAAACTTCCTTTTATATTCTATAAATATAAATGTGAAGTGCGATGGTTGTTGGTAAATCTCGCCTGCAGACTTGTCCCTACGCTTTATATCGATGATGGAGACAAGTTTGATGGTGAGGGACATATATTTTATGCTATATTATGGAGTACATACCCCGTTCACTATGTGTATACATTGAGCTATTTTCAGTAGACAATTCATTCGTTACAAAAGAGATCGCATCTCAAATCCAATTCTAAAGCTAAAGAATAGAAATTTCCTCAGTATAAATGGTCTGTAAATACTAGCATAGTGGCATTAATGAAATGGATCCGGCAAACTCGCGCCCTCTAGCAAATATAAATACACCGGTCTGCAGCTATAAAATGAAATATCAAAAACATATAAGATATCCAAAATCCAGAAGTAAAAAGCAGACAAGGGGAAAAAGCCTCCATCCGCTAACAGGTCAGGCGAGAAAGATCTAACGATCCTAGACAAACAATACTAACGTCCAAAACACTTCCCCCACGCAGGCAACCCACACCCCATACCGACAAATAAATATACCAAAAACACAACTACAACCACCAACAGGGCCATCACCTTCACATTCTTCCACCACATCTGGCGTCTCAAGCCACGACTACGCACGCGGAAATCCCGCGCACTGCTCCCCAGCCGATCGGTCTTATCAACCAGCAAATCAATCCGCTCCCCACGCTCCAGCACCCGCTCGATATTCTCCGTCATGATTCCGCGCACGCTATCGATCTCCTTCCGCGCAGAGGCCAGCGAGTCGGCTGGTGGGGCGGTGTTGTACGTCTGCAGCAGTTCGCGGAGATTTGTGTTGAAGGCTGCGCAGCCGTAGGCGGGTAATCCGCCGAAATCGGTGCTGTCTGGGTTGTAGGCTGTGAGAAATTTGCGGCGAGTCTCGATCAGAAAGGCGAAGGGGATGCGCCGGCCTAGCTCTGCGGTGGCTACGACGAGGTAGCTGAGCGGGGCGTGGGAGGTGAGCTCGCCATTTTCGCCCGTAGCGGAGGGAGAGTCGGCGATGTAGTGGACGAAAAGGCGGTCATGGGTATAGGTGAGCTTTTGCGGGGTTTGGTGGGAGATTTTGGGTAGGATTATGGAGGCGAGGGAGGAGGCGGAGGTGGAGGAGGTGCCGGGGGAGGAGTGTTCGGCTAGAATGGTGGTTCTATTCGCGATGCAGGCACTGGTGGTGGAGGTTTGGGTTAGCTGGCGTTCTCCGTATTTCATGAGAGAGTGAGTGTTAGGTAGAGACTTACTATAGTAAAGGGCTAGGAGCTTTCGATGAGGAGGCCATCTTTGTTTGTTTCTTCAGCTACCAGAGATGGAAGAGTTGAGGTTGGAGAAGAGAAGATAAGAGACAAATGAGATGCTATCACGGCTACTACAGTAGTTAATCCGAGCCTTCGAGGTAACAGGCTGTCCAGTCATGCTTTGCTTGCAGTTCTTTGTTGAGGATTCAGGCTGTTCGTTTGTTCACAGTGGCTGGAGTTGGTTGGCGTGATAGGGGATGAATATGATAAATGGTGATGGTGATGGTGATGGTGATGGTGACGTCGGAAGCCTGGCAGAAGCCGCGGCTAGGCTCACGTGATATTTATATCCGCATCTTGGCTGGACATTGAAGATGTTATTCATTAGATAATTAAATATGGGAATAAATTGTAAAATAATATATTTAGGCCATAGAGATATAACTACTCATAGTATTAGCTGTATCTAGTGTAATATACGTAGTTGATCGAAATCTAGGAGGAAGACGCGCAGGAATAAATTAAATATATTTTTGCTCCATCCCGCAACCTCCGCTCAACCCTTCGCAAACCCCCCCAAAGATTCCTCCGCTCCGCTCCTTACCACCACAATCCATACAACAAACCCAATTCACCACCAGAACCTCTATAGTCCACAATTTGAACTCAATTAATCCCCCCCCCCCCCAGCATAATCGGCCAATAAACAGCGCACCAACTCACCAAACCTACCTTCATAGCTTCAATTCCGCACCGTGTATATACCCCAACTAGCTACATAAAAT
>PDND01000353.1:0-19039 GCA_002572855.1 [Emmonsia] crescens
TTCTATATAAAATGAGTGAAGATGTGTATACTCTATATATAAGTTAGATATTATAATGTATACTATAATTATTTTTTATCTATTCTGCTGTGCTAAACTTATATTCACTAAAAGTAATTACACTTTCTATATTCTTTCAGTCTTATCTTGTGTGATCTGTATTAATAGATATTTAATATTCTAATTAGTATGAATTATAATAGAATTCTCTGATTCAGTCATTATTTTATTAAACAGTGTAATTCTTCTTTAATATCTAGAAGTCATTTTTTATCTAGTCTATTTTTATAAAGCAGATTCTCTCAGCTGTATTAAAAGTGATCACAGTATATAATTATATATATTATTATTTTATATAAGTATTCACACTTACAGACTGATATTGAATAGTTAAATATCTATTTTCTATTGAGAAATACTGCTAGATCTATTTTATCTAATTATAGCTGAATGATCAGTGAGCTTCTGATCTTACTTAATTTTTTATATTAATTAATAGTTTTTTTATCTGAAGATTATCTGAAGAGCTTATATTATAATAATACTTTTATCTTTCATTATTTTCTTTATCTACTTAGAATTTCTCTTTTAATTCACTATTAAAAGAAGATATATTCAGTACTCACTGATTTTACACTCTTGTAATTCAAAGATTGATTGGTCATCTCATATAAATGAAGTGGCCGCTCTTGTTATATACAAAAATAGAAGATGTCAAGTGTACACTTATTTGTATGCAAGGTGCTATCACTAGCATTTCACTATGTTTAGTGTCAAGTATACATTATTTCATTAGAATAGATTAGTGTATACTTATCAAAATCACATTCTCTCTTATTAAATCTGACTATACTTATATAATCAGTTATATAATTCAATCTTCTGCTAATCTTTCACTAGTGTCTGTTACTGCTTACAGCTGTGCTAATTCTAAAGTGAATAATAGTAATTATTTTTCTATATAAAGAATTTTTCATGTCTCAATAGTATATAAATAATTATCTCTCTCATTTTCTTATACTTCTCTTCTTCTTTTTTTCATACTTATATATTATTTCATTCTTTATTTCTTATTTTTCATTATCTCTTCTACTTGTTCATTGTTAATATATCATTTATCAAGTATTATATACAGAAATACTTTTATAAAAGTAATTTTATATCAGTAGCTAGCTTATATTAGAAAGAGTCTTCTCTGTCTATCACTCTCTATATTTTATATATCAGTAAATCTACTTCTTTATCACTGTAGACACTCTTTCATCTTCATCTGAAGAAGAATATATATCTACAGTTAAATAAGTACACTGTCAGATTGACAGTGTATAATAAAGAAGTTTTTATATTAACTTATAATATATTAGATTATCTCAATGTATCTATTTTCTCTTCTTCTTCTATATCTTTTTCTTTCTCTGAAGACACTGAGTTCAATGCAATGACTTCACTCATATATTATATTTAAATATTTCAGAACTGAGAGATAATTAAGAAGTATAAACTCACTTATACTCAAGCTTCTTCTCTTTTTACAGTCATGATTTCTCATGTATTTTTATTATTTTTTATAAAATTAATGTATGACTAATACATTAATTGATCTAGATTCTTTCACTCAATCTTTCATCATCTCTTCTCATATAAAGAGTAAGACTCTCACTCATGTGATAACTGTTGTGTTTTATTATATAATTAATATTTCTTCTTCTATCTCTGTTATCTCTTCTACAGAGAATTTCATTTTTTCAGATAATAAATGTACTGACAATGATAACAACAATAATAATAATAATAATAATAATAATATCAATGATAATAATAATGATAAAAATGAGAAGATGATGAACACTTCTTTTATAGTCAGTGTTTTATTCACTTTTATTTTTCAGTTTTTTCACTGTTATATCAGTATTTTCTCTTTCTACTTTCAGTGTTTTTCTATATCTCTCTTCTATTTTAAAAATAAGCAACATCTCTATATCACAGTCTTATATAATATAATTAAATTTCTCAATTATCACACTGCTGCTGCTTGAAGATGTAGAGTTTATTTAAATTAAAATATCAGAGAAGTTCATTATACTGACTCTTTTATTCACTCTAATATTCTTTTTTATACAATTATTCTCTCTTTCTTTATACACTGCTGTTATTAACTTCTTCTAGATTCTGAGCTCAAGACTCATGACTATAATCTTATTAAAGTTATGTTCTCAGCTGATTTCAAGATCATGTTCACACTACTTCATTTCTATATACTTTCTATAAATACTTATACTGAGGAAATTATCTTCATCATTCTCATATATTTAATTATATAATATTTAACATCTAATCTTGTTATTTATTATAAGAACATTTATATAGAAGAGAATTTAAACAGAGATACAGTAATTCAGTATAGCTATAAATATAAGTATTATCTTTCTTATAAAAACTGTTATTATGAGAATGATTTATTTAAGCTCTGTATTTAATTATATATATAGTGTTGATCTGACATTTCTCTTCTCTACTATAACTGTTTATAAAATTTCAAGAGCAGTGACTGTTCATTCAGTAAATGATTCAGTCTTCTTTTCTTCTTTTCTTAATATATACTTATTCTTTTTAGTTACTTTCTCTACTTTCTCTACTTCTCTTATTCTTTTCATTCTCTCTGCACTTGTTATTTCTGTCTTTAGAGAATTTATTAAAGTGTTTTTAAATAAAGATTTCATTCTATTCTCTCTCTTCTACTCTACTATTCTCTGCTTCTTTTTTATAATATTAGTGAAGAAGTGTCAGATTATTGTTATAAATTCTTTATCTACTGTTTCAGTGTTTATTTTCACTCTCACTGTTTTCTATCTTCTCTGTTCTACTCTCTCTAGTTTTCTAATCTCTTTCTCTTTTTATATAAAAACTTATCATTTCATGAAACTTTCTGCTACTCTCTCTGTTTATAATATTATAATTATTTATTAAACTCTCTATAAGATTAAGAAATATGTTCACATTTTCAAGACTTACATAATCACACTTGAGTCTGAAACAGATATTGATTTTTAGAATTTTTTATCTACTGATGATATAAAGAGATTTCTGACATTTTTTTAACACTTTGTATTTTAGAATAAAATAAGATAATATAGAATTTCTGTTTTTTACTTTTATATATTTATACAGTTCTTATAGTTATAATAAGACTCTCTTTTTCATTTAAGCACACTTTCTATACTTCTCTTCTCTTATATTAATTATTAGTTATTTATAATCTTCTACAGTACTACAAGTGATGATATAATTCTTATAAATATTTTCAATTTTATAAGATGAGTGTCTATCTATGTATTATACTGTCTCTTTTCTACTAGTTCAGATTACTATAGTGAATGATTTATTAAAACTAATTTTATATAATCTCTGAGTGTTCTCTGAGTTTGTATATACTTAATTCAATGTATCTATTGATGTCTCTGATGTCTCATTCTCTATTATCTTCACAGATGAGCTAGTATAGACAGTTGAATTCAATTTCAAATTTCATTTTTTCTTATAACTCAATTTATATACTAATTAACTGCTTTTAAACTTTCTCTGATCACTCTTTATCAATTTTCTTTAATATCTGTGAAGAATTGTATAGTCAGTGATAATTTTATTATTTACTGAAATATATCAATTATCTGATGCTTTCATAATCTCTCACTTCTATCTGATTATTATAAAGAGATCTGAGTAAGTGATATTATTCAATTTATAAATATTAATAATTTCTCTAATCTCTTGAAACTTTTCTAATATTATTCTCTTTTTCTTTAGTGCAGAAGAAAAAACTGTAGATAATCAAAGTTCTTCAGAATTCTTTATATTTATTTTAATAAAATATAAATTATTAATGAGATGTCATAGAACTCTTTCTTCTGATTCTTCTAAGATGTATATTTTAAAAGAGTGTGATTTGATAATTTTATATAGTTCAAATTATCTGAATTGAAACTTCTTGAAACTTTTATTATATATAAGAACTTAAGTTTCTACTGTGAGATTCAATTTTTTCACTAGAAAGTTTTGTAAACATTTCAATTGAATAATACAGTTAAATAAAAGTTCATTTACTTTTGATCTAGTAGATTCAACTTCTTTTAAATAATTGAACAGATCTTCTACTGCTACATTCTCTCTCACTTATTCTAAAGCATTCTCTGAAATACAGAGATGTAATCTATATAGTAAGTAAAAAGATGAATACTTTGTCACTGTGTGCTGATGAATTCTAGTAGTGAATACTGCTTACATCAGATATTTATTTTATAAGTATATAAGCTTTTTCATGAGATATTTAATTAGTATATTACTTAAAATATTATTCAAGTGTTTCACTTTTTCATTCATATATAAGTGATATAATGTTGTTATTTAATATTTTATATATAATTGTTTAATAAAATGTTAAACAGCATCTCTCATGAGATTTGTACTATTATCTATTAAAATCTCACACAGTATACTGTAATTTATATAGATTTCATTATATAAAAATTTAATAATTGTTTTCTCTATTATCTCTGAAACTGCTTGTGTGATTAATCACTCAGTGATATAATCTATAGCAGTTATTATTTAGCAATTTTCATTTAATATATGAGATAGAATTCTGATTAAATCAATTCTTCAATATTTAAATAATTGAATTATTGCTTTTATCTAATGTTATATCTGCTTCTGCTTCAACTTCTACTTCAAATTCTTTATAACTTGATAATTCAGACATTTATAAGTAAATGATTGAATATTCTTTTCTAAGCTCAGTTAATAGATGTGAGATTGAAGAACTTCTAGAAGTTCAGAACTTTTCAAGTGATCAAATTTCTTATATATATAAGTTAGCAGATCTTATTAAAACAGAGACTTTAAATATAATATCTCAGTGTATTCTAGATTATAATATAGAATATTATCTTCTTTCAACTTTTTAAGCTTGAATTTCAGAAGCATCTCTTTCACTATTTTAATAAATTTTTTATTATCTGAAATACTTCTGTTCTTCAGTTATATAATGATAACTGAATACTATTTCATCTCATCACAGTTTTTTAAAACTGTAAGTGTCAGCTTATTCTATGCTCTGTTCACAGAGTCTTCTTTTATAAAGTCAGATCTGTAACTTATGATATCTGAAACTACAGCTTCTGATCTCTTTTAATATTTGATATTGAGATTATATTCTTGAAATTCTGAGACTCAGTGTATCAATCATTTTAAAAGCTTCATTATTATTTATAAATAGATAAGACTCTTGTGATTGATGATAATCATTATTATATAATCATTGTTAATATAACAGTTTCATACTATCAGTGTATTTTTGATTATAAGTAATTCTTTTTCATGAATAGAGTAATTTAATTCAGTCTCTGTCAGCTTTTTTCTATTATATATCACTGAATGCAATTTCTCATCAGTCTTTAATTATATAAAAGCTGCTTCAATGATTTATTCAGAAATATTCATCTTAATTATAAATAATTTATATTAATCTGATTGTATAAGAACTGACACAGAGATTATACACTCTTTTAATATTAAAAAGACTTCTTTGTACAACACATTTTATATAATAGAACAGAATTTCTTCTTTCACAACTTTTTATTTAACTTCTTTAAAAAATCTGATAAGAAAGCTGTAAGTCATACAAAGCTTTTCACAAATTACTGATAGTATAAAGTTAAATCTAGAAATTGATATATATAATGTATGTTTCTAAATTATAATCAATTGATGATAGCTTCTAGCTTTTCAGATAGAAATTATATATAATCTTCACTTATTATATATCTGATAAACTTCAGCTTCTGCATTTTAAACACACACTTAATCAGTTTAATATAGAGTTCATACTTCACTAATATAATAAAAATATCATTCACATGTTTCAGATACTTCTTATATGAATTCAAGAATATAAGAATATTATTAAAATATATCAGATATAATGAACTGTTCTGTTTAACTAGTATTGTATTCATCATTGTCTAAAATATAGCTGATACATTTATAAAATCAAAGAATATAACTAAAAATTTGAACTTCTCTCACTGTGTATTAAACACTGTTTTCAGTATAGATAGCTTATCTACATAAATCTATCAATATTCTGAGAGAAGATTGATTTTCAAGAGATATTGAGCATTTTCTATAATATTCAACTGTTATTAAATATGAGAAAGTGAATAGTTATTCTTTTCTATTAACTTATTAAATATCTGATAGTTAATACACATTCTTCATTCTTCATCTTGCTTCTTTATAAATAATACTGAGAATTCTTATATACTTAACAAGATTTATATAAGATCTCATTTCATCAATTCTTCAATCTATCATTTCTGTTCTTCAAGATATATCTGAGATAGAAAGTACACATTCTGATTGATAAGTTTCACATTTTCTATATTAATCTTGTGTATGAAGTCTCACTCAGACAGTAGTGAAGATAGAAAATTTATTCAAAAAATCTTCTCATATTTCTTAAATAATGTCTTCATTTATAATTTCTTCTCTGAAATCTTTATAGAAGAAGTGTCATTCTGATTGAAATCTCTGATAACAAAGAGTATACATTTTATAAAAAGCTTTTAAAAAGACCTCTTTACTTAATAAGTTATAAAAAGATTGAGATCTTCTATCTCTGACACTTGAAATCTGCATCTTATATCTTTTAATAAGATTATATAAACATTTCTTTTTCAGTCAGTCAAAGTTATGTGATTTATATATCACTGAAACTGTGAATTGTGTTTCTGAAATCAATCAAGATTAAGAATAATATTATATTTAATATCTGAAAGTTCTCATACTTATATATAATAAGATCATTCTCTGAAGTGCAGAGAGATTCTTACTCTGATAGATAATACTAGATATTTATTATTCAGAAGCTTTACTTTCTTGAAATTCTTCACTCATTGAATCTCTGATAATCATTATATAATGTGATTATCTATAAGAATAAGAACTTGCTGACTTCTATTCTAGAGGTTCACAGCTTGACATGATATGTATTAGATCTAAGAAGTAGTTCACAAGAATTGAAAATATAGAAGTAGCAATTGTAATAGTATTCAAGCTGAGTTACAAAGTTATGAGAGCAACTCTAGTCTATATAGATTTTGTGTGCAAAGGCTTGCTAGCTCTAATAGCTACATGAGAACTTGATATAGAAATAGAGATTAGAGAGCAGAATCTGAAGATTTCATAATAGAGATAAGAAATATCAAGATATGAATTTCTTACATACTTTTTTCTCTCTAGAGCTTCATCTGCAAAGCTCTCTAGATTCAGAACTTTTATTACAGTGAAACTTTTTACAGTGACAAGATTCTTCTGACAACTATCAGTCTACAGTGATACTTACTAAAAATCATTATAAATATAAAAAATCTCTGTGAGAAAAAACTTTTTACTTTACAGAGAAAAAAAAAGTCTGTCACTCAGTTCATTGTTTTATAAGATCTCACTTCTATTCAGAAAATTCTAGTTAATTTATAATTTGAGAATTTTCTTTTATATCTTCTTCTCAGAAGACTCTGATTAATTCTCAATCATTGTTTACTAAAATTCATGATTTTCACAGTGAAGAGCTTTTTTCAAAGTCAATTACTTCTATCAAAGAAAGTATTTATAAGCTGATTTTTCATTCATACTCTGAAATCACTTCTCTTTGATATTATAAGAATGAGATAAGAAATTCATCTCTTCTCATTCTCTGTAGAAATTTTGAGAACAGTGTATTCACAGTCTGATATCACTCTTTATAGTCACTAGAGATCTGTTATTTTTATAATTATAATTATCTCTGTTTTATCAGAGTGATCTGACATCTCACAGAAATCATCTCAGTGAAATTGTAGATAGTAGAGTAGTATATATACTCTCTCAGATTTCTGTGAGATTCTGCTCTTTTTCTCTTTCTTTCTCAACTCACTTTATTCTGCATTCTGTGAGTTATTCTCTATTTTTTCACAAGATATCTTCTTACTTCAGAATAGTAGATCTAGTCTTCTAATAGTACTTATATCTCTGCTTCTTTGAAAGATTTCAATTTCAAATAGCTTTTTAATTAAATAATAATACAATAATATTATTACTGCAAGTATATCTGATCAGTATAGATTTTCTCACAGACATTTTTATAATAGATCTGAGTGATTTCTGCCTGCAGCAGTTCTCTCAGACTCAGATATAATAAGTTCTTTCTCACTCTTATTATTTTTATCTTCTTCTTCATCTTCAGCTTTATAATCTTTCTTTACAATTTCTGTGAATCAGTCATCTGTATCATCAGTGCAAGCTTCATAGAAACTTTTAACTTCAAGCTTAGCTATCTCACTCTTTGCAGTAAGTTCTGTAAGCTTTCATCTTCAGAATATTACTGATTTATATATAAAGACTTCTACTTAGTCAGTAGTCTCTGCACAGTTAAAACTCTATCATTTTCAGTCTTCTATTACATCTTTCACAGATCATTTATATATAAATCTACTTTAATTCTCAGCAGACACTTCTCATACTTAGATACATTTTAATAACTTTATCTTATCTGAAAGATGAGTGTCTGACTATTCATAAAACTTAGAGAATCAGAGTAATAACAATATCAGAGTATTATAAAGAGAACTCATCT
This sequence comes from [Emmonsia] crescens, assembly GCA_002572855.1. NCBI lineage: Eukaryota > Fungi > Ascomycota > Eurotiomycetes > Onygenales > Ajellomycetaceae > Emergomyces > [Emmonsia] crescens. Next base: position 8,670 of record PDND01000353.1, read on the forward strand.
GAGCTGATAAGTCTGTACTTTAAATATTAATCACTGTTACACTGAACAGCTATTCACAGTTGAAGAAGCAGACTCAGCTCTGCAAAAGTTAATTAATCACTCATTCTGAGAGACAGTCTCTATACTTATATTATAACTGTATACAGTCTGATATTCAGCTTCTCTAAAGTATATGCATTTCTGAGAGATATTATATAAAGTGCAACAACTATCTGTATCATGAGTATAATATATTTTGCTTTTTTGAAAGAGAAAATTGATAGTTCATGAGAGATATAAGAGATGTTTATAAAAGAGAGTTTTCTTTATTTTTTCTTTATTAGTTAATAGATTAATTTATAGTTTTATTCTTTTTCTTTTTCTTTATCTTAGTAGTAATGAAATCATGATTTCTTCTTTTCTTTATATACACTGCAGACTTCATCTCAGTAGAAACTCATTATCTATAGACTAGAATTCATGAAAGTAGATTAGAGCTCTCATTATAATCAGAGTTCTTAGTAAAGACTATATTATTCTGATTTTTCAGAATTTACAGTATAAAAGTTATATCTCAGCTTCTTCAGATATCTTATCTGTGAAGAGAGTTTTCAGATATATTTATTCTTTTTATCAGTATATCTCTGTTATTGTACTCTGTATCAGATTTCACAGTTATATTTCTCTATATTTATAATCTTTTTAATATAATATTCTCTTTCACTCTTCAGTGCTTTATAAATAGAGTGATAAACTATGAGATTCTTCTCAGACAGCTTTTTATATTTATAAAGTAGAGAAATATGAAAAATATTATATATCTGAAGCTCAGATAACAGTTCTAATCTGTAGAACTGTGAGTCAATCTTCTTCACAATCTTATAAAACTCTGTTTATAAAAGATTCAACTTTTTACTAGATCTCTGTATACTGATGTTTTCTAGACTCAGTCAAACTCTGTCTTCTTCATAGAAACTCTTTATAGTTCTCTTGAAATTATAGTATTCTGTCTGATACTTCTGAGCTTTTTTCAAAGTTTTATAAATCTCTATTCAAATCTTCTGAATCTTCTGTGCTTACTCACAAGTATTCTGATATTATATAGTGTATTTTCACAGATTCATGAGAGTCATTCATGAATAAGTCTCTATTAATATTTTAAAGAGAGTCTTATCAGAGCTCACATACTTGAAGTTATTATAAATAAACTCTGTGAAAGATAGTCAAGAAACTCAGTTATTCTGATTATAATTAATAAAGCACTGCAGATACTGTTCTAATATACTTATCAGATATTCTATCTAATTATTAGCTTATTAATAAAAGACAGTACTGAGATTTTATTAAATCTTCAGTATATTCATCAGATCAGTTCAGAACTTGCTTATAAAAATTGAATCTCTGTCTAAAATAATATTCACAGATAACTTATATAGTCAGATTATATTATGAACAAAGATATGAGTTATATCTTTAAACTTCATATTTTTATAAGTAGATATAAAGTGTGTTATCTTGATAAAGTGATTCACTATTATCAAGACACAGTTAAATAAAATATTAAATAGATCTTTACTAGCTGAAAGCTCTGTAAATATATTTATCTCTAGTTATTCTCAGAGTTTGTATAGAATGAGTAGAGATACTAGCTTTTTATACAGTTTTAATTATATTATTCATGAATCAAGATAAACTTCACAGAAATCTACTATCTCTTTAACTAGTGCTCACATCTTTAATTAGAAGTATTTTTTTACAAGTAGCTCATGAGTTCTAGTCTCTGTAAAATGACTCACTAGAGATGAATCATGATATATTTTAATAAACTCTGTTCACAGAAGCTTATTTACAGATATATAGATTCAGTCTTTTCTTTATAAAAGTTCATCTATATTCTTTCAATCTTTCATCTCTGTAAAGTTGATTTCTTTCTTAATAGACTTATAAATATACTCAGTATATTCATCTTTTAATTACAGCTCTGACAGTCTAGATAGAAGATTTTATAAAGACTTATACAGTGTTTCTTATTATAATAGATCTTTTATAATACTATTTATAGTCTGTGTATCTGTAATATCTTCTTTAATAATCTTTAAAAATAACTTTAAAAAGTTGATAGTCAGTGTTACAGAGAAAAGTTACACAGACTTTTCTTCTTTCTTCTCTTTCTTTTCTTATGAGAAATTGAGTGATTTCTCAGTCAATCTTTTTACAGTGCTTAGTGAGAGTATTCTGTAAAGCTTGTTTACTTTCTCTAGTCTCTATATATCAACAGTTTTAATATTCTTGATATAATCTAGTCTCTGTGAGAGTTCATCTGTGAGATTATAAATTCTCTTAATATATTCTATCTGAAATCAAAACTCACTCAATTTTTATACTCATTATACTTGTCTCTGCAAGAGCTTTTTAGTAGTTTCAAACTGATGAAGACTGTCATGATTTATTATAATAATAATCAGTATTACAAAGTCTTTAAAATAGTGATATCAGTGATAAAAGAATTTCACTATTATAAAAAGTTTCTGATTATAAATATTATAGTTAATCTTTATAGATTACATCTTCTGTGAGTAGAAAATCACTGAAACTCAGTTCTCATCAGTATATAGCTATATAACTATTTCTGAAAGTGTGAAGACTGAAGCATCTATTATCAATCTAGTTTATAGAGAAGAATTAAAGTGATAAAATATCACAGTATTTATAAAAGCTTTCTTTATTATATAAAAGAACTCATAAGCTTCTGAAGTAAGAAAGTTCTCACAGTTTATTTTCTTTTAAAGTCTTTCTAGTATTCTATTATGAGAGATCTTTTTCTTGTTTTCACTCTTTAGTAGATTGATAAGTGCTAATATTCTTCTTATAAATACTAGAATAAATCTTCTATAAAAGTTAATAAAGTCTAGAAAGATTTGAATTTCATGCATATTCACAGACTCAGATCAAGATAGAATAATATCAATTCACAAGTTATTTATCTCTATTTCTTCAGAGATTATAATATATTCTAAGAAGTTAATTTTGTAAGAGCTAAATCTGCACTTTACAAGCTTAATATATAGTTCAGCTTCAGTAAGAGCTATCAGTATTTTATAAATATATTTCTTATATTCTTCTTTCTTTACAGAGTACACTATCACATTATCTAGATATATAACTACAAAGATATTAAGATATGTGCAAAGTGTTTTATTGATGAAAGACTGAAATATCACAGAAGCATTGACTAAATTAAAGAAAATAACTAGATATTTAAACAATCTCAGTACAGTTCTAAATACAGTCTTTCACTCATCTTCAGCTCTTACTTATAAGCAGTGATAGATATTGATAATATTCAGCTGTATAAATATTACAGCTTTTATAAAATAATTAATTACATCTTTAATCAGAGATAAAAAGTAGTAACTCTTCAGAGTTTTGAAATTCAGATCACAGTAATTTATATATAATCTGAGAGATTCATTCTTCTTCTTTATAAATATAACTGAAGCACTCATAGAGAACTGTGAGAGTCTAATAAACTCTATCTTCAGATTCTTCTTTATATACTGTCACAAGATCTCTATCTCATAATATAATAGTTTATAGATTAATTCTCATAAAGAATTCTGTCTAAGTAGTAATTCTATAACTAAGTTCTTCTTACAATACAGTGATAGCTTCACAGTCTTAGTCAAGCTGAAAGCATTTATAAGATTCTGATACTCTTCTAATATCTGCAGTTCTGTATTAATAGACATCTCACTCTCATTCATCTGCAGAGTTATGATGTAGATGAGTTTTCTCTCATTGACTAGTTTTATAATATTAACTGATTCTATTATTATAAGAGAATCTGTCAACTCTGAATGAAAGTATAAATCAAGTTTATAAAAGAAAATAAAAGAGTTATATCTGTAGAGTCAGATCATGCTCAGATATATATTATCTGTAATATCTATAATAACTACAGTTTCAGTGAATCTTTATCAAAGATCTGATAGATTCTGCAGTTCAAAGATAATCTTTATAAAATTATCAGTTATTAGACTTTTAACTTTACAGAGCACTGATTCTAATAAGAATTTCTTAAGTTTTACAGTTCAGTTTATCTACTTCACAAGCTTCAGAATGATCACTGTTATATAAAAATCTAAATTTATTATTATTTTTCATTCAGAGAGTATAGATGTATTTCTGTGATATCTCACTTTATAGACAGATATCTTCATTGAAAAGACTGTAAAGTTTATAGTCAGTTTTAAAAATTTAAGATTCAGAATGAATCTTGTCTCTGACTCTGTTTATAATTTTTCAAATTTCTTTTTCTTAGAGTAGTTTATATAAAGATGCTCTGACTTCTTATAGATGAAGCACAGATCTTTTTCTCTGATATTCTTTTCAGAAACTCTGTTTATAGAAGTTTATAAAGCTTTTCTTCTTTATCTAGTAGTCAGATATAAAGCTTCTGAAGTAGAATTATTTCTCTGTAAATAATTCTGTTGAGAATCAGAGTTGACAGATCTCTGCAGAGCTAACTGAGTATTATTTCTTTATAAATTCTATATTTTCACAGTAACTCATAAGTGATGAATCACAGTTATAAGCTCTTCTAGAGATAAAGACTTAGAATCTTGCTTTATAAGCTTGTTCTGTATAGTCTTATTTAATCTCTTTATAAAGAGTATTATTCAGATCTTGTTTCAAGTATTTATTTTCTCTGAACTGAGCTTATATCAGAGATTCATGAATTAATATAAGTACTTCTCATCTATCTCTTCAAATTTCTTCTTAATATTTATAATTATGACTCAGATACTCTCTATTCTACTCACAGAATTATTAAGCTTTATCTTCAGATAAGTCTTAAGAGCTGTTCAGATTACTTCTTTCTGTAAGCTGTCTAGATAATCTTTTCAATTCTGAGTCTCAGTGTAGTAGAGATCAGTTATAGTATAAATTATAGTCTATAAGTTATTCAGACTACAAGAGATCATTTATAAGTTAATTTCAGAGATAAACTTACAGTAGAATTTATAAATTATAGTCTGATAGATAGTTTTTAGTGATCTTGATTTGAGAAAAAATCACTTGATTTCACAGATGTCTCTGATAACTATATTTAGAGAGTTAATTTATAAATACTTATCAATTGCAAGTATTTCTTTCAGAAACATCATTTCATCTCACAGAAGATGAGTCATGATTCTTTTTATAAAAATTTCATTATTCTTCAAAGCTTCTGTTCACAAGCTGAGAGTAGAGATTTCATAAGAGAATTCTTTCATGAGAGAATCAGTGTTCATCAGTTCACAGATATTATTCAGATTATAAGAATTCACAGATTCAGAAATGAAACTTGAGTTCATTACTGTTTAAAATTTATCTATAGAGAGTTAAGCTTCTGTAAAAAGATTTGTCAGAGATATCTAATTATTTCTTATTATTCTAGTTATAGTAGATGATTACTGACTAATAAAGCTTGAAATGTAAGAATAAGAGCTTGCTGACTTCTATTCTAGAGGTTCACAGCTTAGTATAATATGTATTAGATCTAAGAAGTAGTTTATAAGAATTGAAAATATAGAGATAGTAATTGTAATAGTATTCAAGCTGAGTTGTAAAGTTATGAGAGCAACTCTAGTCTATATAGATTTCATGTGTGAAGGCTTGCTAGCTCTAATAGCTACACAAGAACTTGATATAGAAATAGAGATTAGAGAGCAGAATCTGAAGGTTTCATGATAGAGATAAAAAATGTTAAAGCATGAATTTCTTACATTATCTACATATTTCATTGAAGCTTCTGTATCTACTAGTATACTTATTATTATTTCATATTTTCTACTTATATATTCTTGATATACTAACATCTCTGACTTTATAATATTAAAATATTCATTCATTTTCTTCTTCTCATTTTTATCTAGTTTATACATCTTTCTCTTCTTAATATTTATTAAATTCAAAGAATTATACAGTTTCAGCATCTTATTCATTATAAAAGCTCTCAAGAGTTAATCAGCTAATGCTTTCAGTTTAACTAATTCAGCTAGTTTTTTATCTCTCAGTTAATGAGATGTACAGAGCAGAATTCTATTTCATGAAATTATTTTTCACAGTTGAAGTATATTTTATATTTCATATATTATAATTATCAGTCTGAAGTGCTTTTTCTCAGTGAATTCAGAGTGTTCACTATTATATTGAAATTGAGATTTATTATATCAGAGTCTCTCATTGCAGAAGAAGACTTATAAATGACTGTTATAGTATTATTTATAATCACTGTATCTCTGTTCTATTAATATAGTTTACTAGCTTATTCTCTGTTTATCAGTATTTTGTACACTCTCTCTATAATCTCTGATAAATTTATCAAGTATTTTCATTTTACTTATAGCTCAGATATAAGCTCATGTATGAAGCTCTGCAGATAGAAGAAAGATGAGATTTTAATATTTATAATAAAATATTATAAACTGAAGTGAGTGTAGTATAATATCAGATCATCTATTTATTTACATTTCATGAATTATTTATAATATTTATTCTTAGTATCTAACTCTTCAAAATTATGTAAGATTCACTTAGAGAATTTTATTCAGTTATTGAGAAGTATATACTTCTCAGAAGTCTCTGTATTCATCTTCTCAATTATTATTTATAGAGACTTAGTCTTTTCTTTCAGAATAGAGATAGCTTATAAAATCTATTAAAATTTAGAAAATTATTTTTCTATAAGTTCATATTTTATACAGTAGTGTAAATATATTTAACTGAGTCAGTTTAAGACAGCATCATTTTTATAATTATTATTAAACTTCAAAGAGTCTGAAAGATCATCTGACTTAATATAGTTATAGATTCATGTAATATCTTCATCTGATCTGAAAGAACTGTATATTAGTGTATACACTCTATCAGAGATTCAGATACTTATCATGAGTATTACAGATAAAATAAGAATTTTAAAATTAAAAGATCAGAGATATCTATTCTGAATTTTCAGCTTTAACTTCTTAATTATACTCTGATATTCTTGTACTGTGATTTATAGAACACTCATAAATAAATTTAATATCTCACAGTTCTATTTCTTAAGTTCTGTCACTTCTGCTCTGAATCTGTATATAATTAGCAGACTCTACTTAAAAAGATTATTATATATAAGTAGTTTATTTAACTAAGTTACATGTTCAATCACTGTGCAGATGACTTCTTATATTTTAATTGAAATCTCTTACATTTTCACAGATTCAGATATTAAATCTTGATATTAATTCATTTTATATAATGAGTTATTTTAATATAAGAAAAGATGTAGAGGTTTTAATCAAGAATAAAATAAGAAAATGTGTTAATAAAAACTTATATGAAGATTTTTCTCTATTATATATAATTTATAATTATTATATCATCTGTTGAACTGTTTAACTTCTTCATTCACTCTAAGATAAACAGTATATTTATTTTTCTGAGTAGAGAACAGCTTTCTTTGAATCAGTAGCTACTCTCACTCTTTCTATTCTATTTTAAAGATCTTTTATATTTAATTTTTATCTGATAATGAGTTATTTCTACAGCTTTATCTCTTCTCACTTAACTTAACTTCTCTTTTTAGAAGTGAGACAGTAATCAGAGTTCTTTCATATTCACTACTTATTTATATATTCTCATACTATTCTCTCAAGAGCTCATGATTAAATCACTCTGATATAATAACTATAACTTGTATTATAGATGAAATATCATGTCTGTAGATATGTATACACTTGCTATTTTAGATATACTATCAGATGTGATTCAAAGATTGATTAACTATCTTATATGAATGAAGCAGCTGCTCTTGTTATATATAAAAATAGAGAGTGTTAAGTGTACACTTATTTGTATATGAGGTGCTACTGCTAGCATTTCACTATATTCAGTGTCAGATGTACATTATTTCATTGAAACAGATTAGTGTATACTTGTTGAAATCACACTTTATATATTCTCTCTTTTTACTTTTTCTATTCAGATTCTTTCTCAATTCTCTGATAGCTTTTCAAAGTATAGTATTTTTTTAATAGACTTTTTTAGTTTCTATTCTCTTCTTTACAGTTTAATTTTCACTGTTTTATATATCTTCTCAATCTGAGTTATTATATCTGAGCTCTTCATTCTTTTTATAACTTTTACTATCATTTTATTGAGATAGATGTTCAGTGATAATATATATATTTCAGTCTTCAGTGTGAATATAAGTGTTACTCTGTAAATCTCTATCACTACTTTTAAATATTCATTTTAAATTTTTATTAAATTTTCTGTTTAATACTTGTTTTATAACTCATTTTCACACTTAATTTATAATTGATATTATACAATTGTGCTATAAATGATAACTGATTATATAATTATATTATATATTATTCTGATCTGATGAAGAGATGTATCTCAAATAATTTATATAATTTAAATTAGTATTTTTATCTATAATTTCATTTTTTCTATAATTATATTTATATAACTCTTTCATTATAGTTTTGAATTTAGTCAGATACTCAGTATTTTTATAATTTTCTATAATTTAATAATCTACTGTAACAGTTATAGAGAATAATTTTAATTAAAGTATGTTTATACTCTGATAAAGTATATTAATTTATATTTCTGAGAGATGAAAATAACTTTATATCTATTTACTTATTTTTTATAATTTCTGTGTATTACTTACAGCTGTACACAGTTGACTTCTATTAAGTGTTTATAGACTATTATATTTATATTATTTATAAATTCTATACAGTTCACTGATCTGTTTTCTGAGAAGCACACTTATAATAACTTCTTATTATAGAATAGAAAGAGAATTAATAATAGTAATGAGTTTTAAAATATATTAGCTGTGATATTAAAGATCTCTGTTTTCTACTTTTTAAAATTGAGTGTGAAGTATCTTTCTAATATAAAGAAGTGCACTCACTCTATCAATTATTTTAAAAGTTTCTTCTTTTAAAGAATATAAGTTAGATAGTCTTTGAATACTCTATTATAGATTTCTAAGATATCTAGAGATAATACTATAGTTACTGTATTAGACTTTTCTCAGATTATTCTAATCTGTGCTAGTAGCAGTGAAACTACTGTCTCTATTAAGTATTTTTATCTAGCTCTTATCTGCTGAGAGAATAATAGATTATATTATTCTATTAAATATCTGAGCTTCTATATAATTACTATTTTTATAATCTTTCTTATTATATTTAACAGTGCTATAAGTCTTCAGACTTCTACTTTTTAATAGTCTTTCTTTTCAAACTTCTTGAATATCACTGTTCTAGCTGTTTTAAAGATCTTTGAATAGTATTCTCACTTTCAGTATATTTTAATAAGTTCTGTTATTACTTTAATAAAGACTGATTTCAGTATTTTAAAAAATCTATTGAAGACTTCATTCACTTCTGATACTTTATTATTTAATAGTTACACTATTAATACTGTCATTCTTTTCTCTATAATACTTATTTTATCAATTATCTTCTATAATCATGATTCTAGCTTCATATTCTCTATATTAATCTTTAATAATGAGAGAAAGAATCACTATCACAGAGTTTCTATTTTATCTTTAAAAATGAATATCACTATTAGATTCTTCAGCTTCTCTTTTCTTAGTAATGAAATTTTTGAAGATTGTATATAAGTATTATCACTCTATCACTTTTATTTAGTTATTTTTTAAAGTAGCTTGAGCTTGATTTCTGTACTGTATATTAAATCTCTGAAGCTGTTTATTTTAATCAGTTTAATCTCTCTATTTCACAGTACTTAAGCTCTGATCATGTTTTTCTCAGAGATGTATTTATTTCTTTTAACTTTCTTATATTTATTGACTATTTTAGTAATTTATAATAATTATCAGATGCAGCTGTGCTATTCATATCTTATAACTTTTATATATTTAGCTACTAGATTCTTTACAAAGCTTATAAAATAGACTGTATAGCTATCTATCTATTCTCTGAATAGAAGAGTTTCTGAGCTCTGTAGTACTTAATTATTCTGTATTATCTATTCTAAGTATACTTGATATCAGTGTCTTCTTTCTCTACTTATCTGTGTAGTGCTGAGCTCAATGACTGTGACTACTGATAGATAATCTAAGATCATATCTACTTCTGAGTCTATCTTATAACTAGTTATTATGCTGTGAAGTTTGAGTGATAAGAAAACTTAATCTGCAGTTAATATTATACAATTACATTATAAATGATAACTGATTATATAATTATATTGTTATTATTATTATTATTCTTCAATTATAGATATATACAGTCAGAGACTATAATATCTATCTGAGACTCAAAGAGTCTCAGAATTTTTCTAACTTTAGAACTAATTAATATACATTTTTT
>PDND01000354.1:0-18913 GCA_002572855.1 [Emmonsia] crescens
GGGGGGGGGGTTCTGGGTGGTTAGGTTATGGTAGTTATGGCTGATTGACTGAGGGGGAAATGTGTGAGGGGGAGTAGGTATGTGGGTATAAATGATTATTACTAGTTGGAGGCATTGATTGATTGCTGTTGGGAGAGTTTTGAGAAGCTCCTCATATGCAAGAGATTCATGGTATTATTATTATTAGAATTAGCCTGTTGAACGTTTCGTCCCTTTTTATCTTTCAAAAGGTGAAAAACCCATCTATCTATCTATATACATGGGGCTATCTATATAAGCAAGAAAGGAAAGAAGAAAAAATAACATTACTCATTAACTCATATATATAAACATAACCATAACATATAAATGGATACCCTTTTCTTCTTCTTTCACCTTTGCTAAAACCTGCGCACAAATCTCCCTGGGGGGGGGGGGGTATTCCCTTATATAGACAACGTAAATTTGGACATAATGCTCCAAACCATTAACTAACCCATCACTAAATAAAGATCCGAACCCATCATCATCATTATTATCATCAACCATCATCATAAATGGAAAACTCCCAAAATCCTTCCAAAAAGCGCTGAAAGAATAGCCCAAGGTTATTTGTGATTCCGTTTGCCAAAACAACGGGCAGTCTTAGCTGACCGGATGGTTCCTTTCAAAAGAACATGTTTCAAAAGTGCAAACTTAACAACAAAAACCAAAAGAGAAAATTTCAAGCGTTCTTCCCTTTTTTTTAGATTACTGTCTTGTCTGTCTGTAACTTATCCACCGCTGGAATAGAGATGAGATAAAAGTCGCTCGAATTTGCATTCGACACAACCCCAATAACATTGATATTTCAAAGATCGTGGAGCTTTTGCTATGGGGATATCGCGTGGTGGTGGTGGGTGTGTGAAGTGATTTTCCACAAAGGGAGGATGGTTTCGAAATGAATAAATAATTCGAATTATTCATTCATCGACGCGGGAGTTGAAAGCGGATGGACCGCGAAAGTCCACCTGTAAGTGGCATATTATTCCCGCATTGTCGACCACCCTGCAGAAATTTTCACCGCAGTTTTGCAACTTGCCTTGGAGCCGCGGAACTGTCAGGGCTGTCATGGCTGACGAAAGCCGCGGGTGCGGCCTCGGGCGACATGTTGAATAGTCCCCAGGGAATCGAAGCCATATATAGGCAACGGTAGGCAGGCTAGGTATTGTAATTATATATAAAAAGCGGACTAAGGGTCTGGGGGATGGGGGATGGGAGAAAACAAGTCAATTCTCCCACCGGGTTGTCAAAAAGTTTCTCTCTCTCCCCCTCCCCCTCCCCCTCCCCGGCCCCAAACCTTTCATCAAGAAGGCACCTGCGGAGCCTCCGATGACGAACCGTCAGCGGACTCTTCATGAGGCCCACGTAAATCCGGCGGGCTACTTTCGGACCTGAGAAGTGGAGGTTGCGGGGTGCGCACGATACTACTCGACGTAGAATTCGATCGCTCAGAGCGCTGTCCGTGCGATCCGTGCTCCTCGCTATCAGACGTCGGGGTTGGTGGCGAGTAGGCGATAGTTGGATTCTCCACCAAGTCATCTTCTTCTCTGGACTCTACAGAGTGCGTGCGTCTGTGGCTGCTGGAGGTATCCTTGTTGTCGTTATCTTGGTAAGAGGAGTTTGGTCGTGAGCTGGGGCTTGCGGAGGGTGTTTCGAAGGAAGGGGTTGAGGAGCGGAAACTCTGGGAGCGGGAGACGATGCTGTGAACGCGGGGGAGTTCTAGGTAGGTACCTATTGAGCTGCGGGAGAAAAGGACGAGGCCGAAACAGATGAGGACGAAGACGCTTTGGATGATTGAGATGCGCTTTTGGAAGACGAGCTCGTCGGCAAGGATTCCTAGTTGGCTACTTATGGCGAAGACCTCTTGGTGATATTGTAGTCGTTGTTGTTCGAATTCGACGGCAACGGAGTGCCAAACCTGGTCGTATTGGTGGCGAAATTCTCGCAGCTCGTGCAGCACTGTTGTGTTTAGGTTTTCAAGGAAGGTGGTGGTCTTTGCTAGCTGTCGTTTTTCTACTTTGGTAAATGCATCTCGTAGGATGCGTGACTGTTCTTCAATATACTGTAACGAGAGGGAGGAGCTGGTCTCCAACATATGTAAACGTTTGTTAACGGATTTGAAGAAAGATTCTTGAGTCGTGGGGTTGGGCGGATGTTGCTGAACAGTAGAGGATTTGGGTGGCTCAGACGAAGCATCATGCTCGGTTTTGTGCGTATTGGCGGATGTCTGATTTTGAGACTCTTGGGTAGGCTTTTGAGCGCGGTTGTCCGCTACGGTAGATGTGGCTATTGGAGTGGGGATAACTGTATTGAATAAGGATGGTTCAGCACTGGGAGTCGTTGGCGTAGCATTGTCTGTCACCTTAGCAGGGCCAGGAGACTGGACTGAATCCGGCTGAACTGCATCGACTGGTTGGTTCTGTACGCGAGGTGCCTCGTGGATGGCGCACACCTTGTCTTTCTCTCCAACAATACTGCGCGACAAGATCGCCTCGATGTCAGTTTCCTTCAGGAGACAAATATCCTCTGGCTTCTGAACGCGAGTTGGTTCCATATCAAATCTGCCTGCTCCAGTCGAGCCTTCACTCTCTTTCTCAACAACCTTGCTCTGATCAGTAGTGGAATTATCCGGCCCAGGTTCCGACGTTCCGCTGCCCTGAATCTGGGGTACAAGGTTGTGGTCCTCTGACCGGCTAGCTTCTCCATCATTCTTATATTCCTCCAACATCGTCGTGCCATGAACCCTAATCAAACTAACAGGGCAATAAAACTCGTTACCATAATGACTCAAGAATTCAATCTTCACATATCTGGCCCAAATGAGGGGATTCTCGACCGCGAAGGCTTGAACCTCTCGCGAATTAACCGCCTCGTACGTGCCTAATTCCCTCCACATATCAGGCTGTTTGGGGGGGTATCGATCAGACACACTGACTCTGAAAGTGCGGAAGATCGAACTGAAAAACTCATAGTTGGCTAGAACAATGGTATCGATCAAAATATCGTCACAGAGTTCGAGTATCAAAAATTTCTCCTTAGCCCTACACTCATTGAGCATATAACTATCCTTGTTCTCGATCAGAACGGAAGAGGCACCAGTGCACTGAGGATTGGTCTTTAGCACCGTGGCGGCACAATCAAACGACGCATAATTAAACCTCTCTTTGCATGTAGTCCCCGCATCCTTTCTTCGAGAAACACCCGCACGAGTAGTAGCTTCGATTTGCGTTTCTCCTTCCGCGCCTCTCGTAACAGAACCGGCTCCATCGACATGTGGAACTTGATCTTTCCCAACTTTCCTTTCCCATGACGCAGGTCCAGAATCTTCGGGCCCAAACCCACCGAATTCCAACGCAAGCTCTCCGTCTTCACCCAAGGAATCCAAAGAATTATCGACCCCGGGAGGACGGTGACGTCTTTCGTTGGCCTCGGATCCAGCACTCTGGCGATCTCCCCCAACATTTTCCACCAATTGGCCCACTTTTGCCAAATTCTGCTTTTTCCACTCTTCAAAGGAAAGGAAATTCGCATTATCAAGAGGCGATTCCGTATCTAATTCCTGGTCCAAACCATTTGATGCTGATGCAGTCGCTGTTATCGTTACTGAGGGCGAGGGTGGGGCCGCAGAGGCAATCGACGCATATATGTTTGTTCCACCAGATGATTGGTACGTATAATCCTCGATCTTCCCAATGCCCGCCCATCTCGGTTCTAAGCAGACAGGATGCTGAATGTATTCTAATTGGATATCTGAGAAGTCCCTGTTGGGACAAGTTGTGTCTAATGCTCGTGAGCTAATATTACGATGTTTGGAATCCACATTCTCCCCCGCGCGCACAGCAGCAAGCGCAGCAAGAGCCAAGAAGTATAGCAAGCAGTCCGTAGCTCGACATTTTGTATGGGTGTGCCGGGGGAAAAGAGGATAGTGCCAGGCCATATTTGAGCAAGGTATCGCTCGTAGTCTCGTGGAGAAGGGAATAGAGAAAGGGCGTTCAGAGCAACCGTTCGCAGCAAAAAAAAAAAAGCCGCGCTTTAAAATACCTACTAAACCAGAAAAAATATTTCGTTAGCATCGGCTCAAATCAAAGAGCTTAGGGGAGGCTCAGTTTTCCCTAGTGCTTTGTCGACAAACGCTGCCCTCACAATGACCAGCGAAGAAGAAGAATACCAAGACTAAATCTCACCTTTTTCAACGCCCGAATGCCCAGCAACAGGTTCGCCGTTCCTTCGCAACTCCTTGCACCAGAAAATTCAAGGATCCCTCCACAGCCAGTTCGATAGCCCATTCTTCGTTTTTACTTTCTCTTTGTTGGTTCGGCAGCAATCAAAACGACAGTCCACAGTGTATCTCCGTCTCGTTGGTTTCCAGGATAGGTTTCTATCAGGCGCTGCGTAGTTTCTTCTCGCCCGTCGCCGCCCGTGTTGGCGCGTATTAAGAAAGAAAGAAAAAAAGAAAAAAAGGTCGAGATCGCACAAGATAGAGATAAGACAAAAAAGGCAACACTCCCCCAAGATAGATTGTATAGTTAAGTATATGAGTGCATTCGTTGAGAGTAAAGAGACAGACGAAGAAAAAGAGGAAAAAGAATAAATAAATCTGTTCTCGTCCGTTTCGTTCGCGCGGTTGTGACAAAATGGAAAATCTGGCCTTAATTCCAGTTTCGGAAACCGTAGAAAAGTGAACCCTATTTATTGTAGGGTTAAATATGTAACGATATCATGCAGGGCTCATATATAAATATCTGCCGCCAAACCTGTTCTGCTTCTTCCTTTTCCGCCTTTCCTGTGCCGATTCGTCAATTAATATTAGCTGACCTGGGGTCTTGCAGATAGATTGCAGGGATTTAGGTGGTTGGTAGTAATATGAGCTAATCATAAGCAGGACATTCTATGCAGAGATTAACAGATGACGGGATCGAAAAAAAGCAAAACAGCAGCAGCTAGACGTGTGAGGACTGTTGAAGATTGAATTGTAAGAAGGAAATCGTTCATCGTTCATCGTTATTTATCAGTCCTCCGTAAATATCAGAGTCGGTGAGCAGAAAAAACGGAGGGAAATCGGTTCTTGGGGAGTGGGAAGTGGGACCTCGGGAGCCGCCAAGGTGCTGCGGGATGTGGAGGAGGAGAAAGAGGACTAAAAAAAAAGGGCGGTAAGAAAAGGTAAAAGTCCGGGTTATTTATTTATTCTCTCTCCCCACAATGGAGACTAAAATATATTAGTTTTAGGAGGTATGTAGTTGATGCATTCCCAGCATACCACCAATTGAGGGTCCAGCTTAGCAAGGAGATGTAATTGCAAATCCTCTGGAAAAACGCTGGCTAATCATTTGCCTAGCAGTCTCTTAACCGCTTTAACAAACCTCAGATACTCTTGCTGTTCTTTATTTTTGAGATTGCTCTGTTGGCTCCTGTGTTTTGCAAGTATACCTACTAGGTAGGTAGGTAGGTAAATATCCATGGATGGTGTTCTTCATCAACTCGCTTCCCACATGACCGAACTGTGCTAATTGTCTCTATAGCTTCAAGCGGCATTTCTTACCATGAAATTTTACGGTTGAATTACCTATGTTTGCCGTTCTAGACGGCGGGGACAGATGATCAAGGTGCAGCACCTACCCATTTGTTCTCTGTGGCATCCAGAAACAGATTATTGGTAGCAGTCCACTCTCAAATACTTCTAGCGGGGCTCCCAAACATAAGGAGGAATTCCTGGGACAGAATCATTCACGCCAGCCCTCTTGTGTTGCAATTGAGATTATACTCTAGAAATGCCCGTCGTTGTTGCAAATATACTTTGTTGAATCAAAGGGGAGCTATGCCGTTTCACGGCTCGAAAATGTACGAGAAGCCGTCCGCTGTCAATCTGTCACTCATAATGTGGCTAATGTCAAAGTTTGAGCTGATGTGGCAGGGGTGCGGTCTCTCAACTAAACATGATGCCTTTTTTGGCCGTTAGCGAAACGGTGGAAACCTAGTTCATTACAACCAAGCTGATTTTGTCTGATCACCGAGTTGCTGGATCGCTAGAAAGTGATCGGGAAACAAAGCTCCAAGTTGAGTATTTCCAAATAAACCCGTCCAGAGTTCATTGCAATTTAACAATATCTCCCATTATTATTGGCTGCGAGGGTGCATCCAGCGCGACTACTAAACTTAGAACAACGGACAATAAATAGATATAGGTTCTCCTTAAGCAACAGTTATGAAACCATGGGAAAGGTGCTAGTCGTGATCGAAGCGCCGCTGCAAGAGCAAGAAGAATAGACGGCACAGCAACTCTTTGCGTTTCATGGAACTAGAAGCAACGCTAATTGGTCCATTGTCCATCGTGTCTTCTGCGCGGTAGGGAAGATCTGTCAGTCGATTCGCAACTTGCACCTTCCGAGGTGGGCTGTTTCATCTCCAGCATACCTAGACTATATCGAAGCGTTGTCAGGGAACCTAGTATTGTGAACTCATACACTGTGGAAAGGGGAGTGGCTATCGTTAGTTTATGGTCTGCTAACCATACCTCATCCTAGTCAGATCCTGTGTCCTTCCTTCGATTCAATTCGTTGGAGAATACTCCGTAGCATAGCCGCCATCTGAATTCAACTTGGACGATTGACATTGGTGCACGATGCATTCTTTTTACAAGCTAAACAACTGCCTATGCCTACCCATCAAGTCTCTGTGTAGCTGCAGGGCAGTTTTGCTCGTGGTATCGGGAAATATATAATGCAAGCGATACTCCCAGATATCCTCTGGATCTGAACGATCTAGCTCAATTTTAACCAGTTACGTGCATCCAAACGCACATTCATGGTTCAGTGCATTCTTAACCTCCACCTCTCTGCCAACAAACACGAAGCGTACCATATCCCTGATAAAGCCACAGCTGTCTATACAGCCACCATTTCTGGTCGCAACTTCTAATAGAATGGCTAAGCAATGCCGTGTCTATACGGTGAAATTCACCCTCAGTATGCCAGATCCTGATATGCCCTCCCCAAGATATCATACGACAATCTTCGTGGAAACCGAAGCGAATGGTAATGGATACGTCCATCATGTCACCGGAGATATCACCTCCATGGGAGGAATGTACTACGAAAAGAAATACCGAGAGCGACCGGAGTTGTCCGGCACCTTTTACGCCAGAGACCTATTGGGTGTTACGGATGCATCCGCTTATCAGGACTCATGGGAAAACGTGCTTCGACAAGTTCCCCCGCCCCCTCGGCAAAAGTCATTCAACCCAAAGACCATGCGAACGGAGCCGTTTAAGACTGAGAATCCCTTAACATTCTACGAGGATGGAGAGGTTCGACAGCCATTGGTCAAATGTACTGAGTAGACATTGGAGCGGGCAATCCCTGCCCTGCGGTCCGCTGGTCTTCTCCACTAAGTGGTTCGAATGAATCTATCACCTTCTTCAACCAAAGAACCTCTCATCATTCATGAGAACATGCCGCGGCGCCCATAACATTTCTGTCATTAGACTTTATTGTCAAAGAAATCTGTCCCGATGCTATCAAGCAGGCAATTGATTACGTCCGCCACCAATCAATGCTTAAGGAATTGATTGTGATACTGCTTCATGCCGGTTTTGATCCAAATTACCAGAGACCATCCCGGCCCCGGACACCGCTGCACTGTGCTATTGATTGCAGGTACCCTGAGATTGTTCACTTGCTTCTCAGAGCCGGGTCTGATACTTCTCTGAGAGATATAAATGGTAGAACTGCTTATGATGCTGTTAAAGATGCTTTTCCAGAGTTTGGCAGACCTGACCTTGCAGGCTGTTGCGGAGGGGAAGAACGTGATGTGGGGGAGTTGCCCGCCGGCCTCTACAGGATTGAAGTGCAAGAGGTCCGGTATTTAGTTGATGTATCTAGAGGGATATCTTTAAGGACCTTAGAGTATATACATTATTGTATTTTGATTACTTCTGTCATAAAATGTGAACTCAGTGGGCTATTTTTAAATCAACTCAAAAGTACCACATGACTTAAAGCGGATGATCTGATGACTAAGCAGAGAAGCGTGGTAAAGGTTATGGCCAACCCTATAATTTCTTTGGACGACGCCCTTCATAAACACCTACCGAGAAGCCTATTCAACTCACGGAAGCAAACTGTGACCAACTCCTTATTAATAGATGGTAAGTACCCTCCTTCTCGGGTTCTGGAGGGGATCAATGCTAATATCCATAAGCTGCACAAGCCTCAACTCTCAGCAAGCTTCGCCGCCAAATTTTCTAGAGGCACTAATGTCTAAACGGCCATTTGAAGGAGAGCAAGAAAGAATTTCAAGCGATGCGTCCCGCTTCAATGATATGCTGTTAAAAAAATTGCAAAGGGCGTTAAACAAAGATCCGGAGGCAAATTTGGCAGATTTGTTTCCATCAGATTATGCTTCCCGGCTGGCAGGAAAGAAAAGGAAAGGAAGTGGTAAGCCACATTTTTTCTTCCACAAATGTGCTAAGATTAAACATGTATATCTCAGATGAGCTGCGTGAACTGAACGATCCTTCGCCAACCGCGACCCACTGCCATTCACTTCCAAATGACGACCGTCGTGCTATTCTACATGTTTACCCTCTTTCCCCCTCTATTTCAAAGTTGCTCCAGACCTTTGGAAGTTCTTCCCAGGACACCAGTGACAGTTTTGCGCAGAGGCTTGACATGTTCTTGCAAGCAAGCGAGAGTCTTTGGGTCTCTGAGGCATGCGCAAATCACAGAGTTGTGAGACATGCAGATTTGGTAGTAAAAATCGTACCTAATATAGGAGATTACACCGAGTACACAAGCATGCTATACCTTGAGAAACATCATCCAGAAATTCCAGCCCCGCGGCCAAAAGGCCTTCTGGCAATTGAAGGAACAGCTTACATCTTTATGAGCTATATACCCGGTATCACCCTTAACAGGGTCTGGAAAAATTTATGTGAAGGGCAGAAAATATCTATCAGGAACCAACTCGATCAAATCCTTCTCAAACTGAGAGATTTTCATCACCCAGAAGGGATGCCTCTTGGTGGTGTATGCGAGGAAGGATGCAAGGACACAAGACGACACACGCGGTACAGCAAAGCCCCTATCTTCAACGACGCCGGATTCGATGATTTCATATTTTCTAATCCCCATTTTGGAAGCCCGGTTTACATCAGAACACTCCGCCAGCTAGCAGCTAGGCAGCCATCACGGTTAAGCTTCTGTCACGGAGATTTACGGCCAGATAACATTGTTGTGCAAGTTGGTGATGAAGGCAAGTATCAAGTCACTGGATTACTCGATTGGGAAAAAAGCGGCCTTTATCCTGAATATTTTGAATGTGTCAAAGCAACAAGCACAATGTCAACATCAGAAATGGATGACTGGTTTATATTCCTTCCCAAATCTGCCTGTCCATCCACATACCCGGAGCGATGGTTGGTGGACCGTTTGTGGGATAAACATGTTGCCTGAATACAAAATGATACTACTGAACCCTTCTCTCTGAACCGAATACTTTACACAAGTGGATCATAATGTTTCTTGACATCCTTCTTTGCTTTTATGTAGGTCTCATCTTCATCATCGAGGAACACGTTCCTCTTCCAACTTCTTGAGTACCTCCATAACATAATCCTGACAGTTCCAAAGGGCGGTCGAGTTATCGGGCGACGCGTTCTCTATCGTTATCTACGCCGGTTCTCTTTCGTTTTGGGGAAATTTGGACTGTCGTTTGTTGAGTCTTGCATGTCGCCTATGGAGACGGCCGGAAACATTCGTATGTCCTTATTCTTGTGCAACCGCTCGTATGCTCGCTCGATATTAAGAACAAGGTCTGTAGCCGGCATGTACATGAATATATGTTCAACTATTGGTAAGTTTTCCTGATTTCTTTGTTCTCTTTGTTTCCTTCCGCGTTGCTTTTTCTTTTGCGCCACTTTTTCCCATAAAAAATATAAGCTTTACATATTAGGTGCCAATGTCCGCCCACGTAGTGCAGTGGACTGTGGCATATTTGCCAAAATGATCCTCTTCATGGAAAGACAACGGAATCGCGAACACTCATTCAGACCAAGACTGTTTTCAATCACGCAGCATATCTTGCTCTCGAATTAATAAAGCCAACCCTCTATGCGCCTTGAGGTTGCATGGTAAAGCGCCAGCACCGTGCTCGGTCTTGATTGGTCGAATATCAGGCGCCAAACACTTGCCACGTTTTTTACTAACTGTTGTTTTGATAGCTGATTAAAAATATGTAGTTTTATAGTTCTGTATCTTCAATTTTACATACTCAGATCTATTATAATTATCTTTCTCTTTTATAGACTTAAGATCTCAAGTTTATCATATCAGTATACTTGAATTCAATTCACTCATATTATAGTTCATGTTTTGCAATTTGTAGTTGTTGAAGAATATCATTATATTATATCAGTAGTTAGATATAAATCTTTGAGGAGTTGAATCATTCATTTCAGTCAGATAATTAGTTATTTCAGATTCAAAAAGCATGTATAATATTAATAAGGTAGCCTCCGACCTCTAAGTTTTCATATTCCTATATAAAATCAACATTTTTAACTCCTGTTATCATCAATATCATCGCAATATTATTTTATATGGAGTCAGGGTGAAAGGGTTGCTCCAAAGATAGCAAAAGCGGCCACACCCCCTGGAGACTGACCGTGTAAAAGCGGTGAGCCTTCGAAGAAGAAGGCCACATAAAATCTACCTAACACCACCGCCAGTGCAATCAAAATAGGCGTCACCTAGAGTCACTTCGTACTTGTAGATAGAAGAGAGCATGGTGTCTACTTTAGGAGGGGTTTTACGTACCTACCGGTACTTGCCTGGGTAGGTGTGTATGTAGTTCCTGAGTGCAATTTCTGAAATTTCATTCGATTGGCCCTAGGAAGGCTTCTAGGCGCTTACTGAATACGAGGACTCCAATTGGCTGTTGTTACCGCCGTCACTGGTTTTGGCCTCTCCCCAGAATAATCGCCCCACCACCAGTAGCGCCTCACCACAACGTAATTATCACCACAACATAACTTCTCTAAAAATAGGTATCTTTTGTATGACAATCTCATATAAAAGATACTTATAAGTGAATATTGCTATATCTTCAACACAACATAAGATATGTAGAAAAATATAAATATATTTTATACAAGCTCATATAAAAGGTACAAGTTACGTTGTGGTGATAATTACGTTGTGGTGAGGCGCACCCACTACTGGTCGCCAGGTGGGGGAATAAGCAAAGGCACGATTAATACCTGACCTACCTACCCAGTTTTGCTAATTGCCCCTGATATTTATTACGCAAGAGAATTCGACTAAGATTAAAAACAAAAAATATCCTTGTCTTTCCCTGCTTTCTCTTTACGATGTCTGTTACCTTGCCATACTTTAACGAATCAATCCTGTTGCCAGCACCACTACCAACAGAGCGGGAAATCGAGACAGCAACTCACACACTCCCTACGATTCGAAATCCGGACTATGACGGTCGCCTTGTTATTATCAGAGATCAGTATGTCGTCAAGTACGGCACCTATGTTGTCGAGAACGAGGGCCATGCATTACTATTTATCGAACGTCATCTCTCTATTCCTGCTCCCCGTCTATATGCAATGTACCGGAAGGGAGAAAAGTTATACCTTATCATGCAATATATCCCAGGGACAGACTTGCAGACCCTCTGGCCTTTGCTTTCAAAACCTGAGAAGCAATCAATCCTGGGACAGCTGCGAAGCATATTCAACGAGATGAGATCAGTTCCTCCCCAGGATTTCTTCGGAAGTGTCGCAAAGGGCCCATTGCCGCACCGATATTTCTTTTCCAGAGATAACAATCCGGCAGTCACCGGTCCCTTCCAAGACGAAAAGGACTTTAACCTGGCGCTGGCAGAGCGATCTCGACAGAACTGGGCAGACAACAATAGGCACGGATGGATTTCGGACTTTTTGACTCGCAATCTCCCCTCCGCACTCAAGGGCCATGACAGTGTCTTTACACATTCTGACTTGCACCCACAAAATATAATTGTTCGGCAAACAGCGGACCCCCAGTCAGCTACGAAACATTATGTGGTTGGTGCCATTGTTGATTGGGAGACGGCTGGCTGGTATCCTGCGTACTGGGAATATGCAGCGGCGTTTGCCCTTGTACAGTGGATTGACGACTGGCCGGAAAGTTTGGAGAAAGTGGTTGACCCTTGGCCATTGGAGGCCACCATGTTGAGATTTGTGCATCAGGACTTGGAGTTTTAACCTAGTTATCTCAATATTATGCGATGCATCGTTTGTTCTGAGCCTGAGTTATACTTCACGAAAGCGTGATCCGGCGTATCCCGCCATCCTTCCAATAGCTATCTCCGTACCGTATATGAATATGCACCGGGAGCAATAGAAAGATTTCGACATATGGATGCCAAACGAGCCGCTGGAGAATACCTTGGGCCAGGTAAGATCTAGCTACCTTGAGTAAGTGAGAAACCAAAAATAATCAGACAAACAGGACACATTTACCACCAAGCTAGGCCTGGGAATGGGCACAACTGCTGGTGCTGTTGCATTGGTTGGCACACAGCGCGCGTCAAAATACAGAGATAGTGAAAAAATAAGGCTGTCACCCATTTTTCTACTCCATATTGCAGGCGGGATTGCGCTTAAGTTTGTGTCTTGGCTTCTAGCTTATGAAGAATCTTTCGCCCTAAGGAAAGATACCTACGGCATTCATATTCATATAGAAAGAAACCCCTTCTCATGCGGCTGAAAAACACGGATCAACCCTTTGAGATCTTGAAAAAGTTTATCATGGGGCTGTTAGTAATATGAGCGAGCGAGCCTGTTCAGTGCAAAATCAAGTGAAAAAGGAAATCATTTCCGTTTTTTTTGTTTATTCTTCTTCTTAGTGGAGGCCTACTTCGTTTTGAAAGGGAAACCAAGATGAGGAAACAAATACAAAAAACGTTGTGATAATGGCAAAACTGCCAGATAATGAAAGGGGAATCGCCAAAAGCCACCAAACTGAAGTGGCATACTACTATGACCTAGAAACCTACCAAGGTAGGTTACAGAAGTATGAGAAGATCAGGCATATAAGGGTACTGGTGAACCAATAACAAAAAAACAGCTTCTGAGATAGAATATATATATATTTTCCTAGTGAATGACTCACTCTTCATTCTACTTTTTTTCGCACTGACAAAGAAAATAAAGTAATTCACAGAAAAACATGAACTTTTAATCTTATCTCTGAAATAAAAGTACATAACCAGGCCCTAGATGATTTGTAAGCTACCGCTCACCTCAACCTCTGGTCAGACCCTCACATACAAGGGTCTGCCATCTCAACATTATTCATCATCTCAATGTTACTAGTCCTCCCCCCCCTCTACATTTAATTAATTTAATAATCAATGAAGTTGATTATTGAAAATACAATACAGTGATGTTTTAAATAATTCAATTATATCTCTGTCTAGTAAATTTGATAGTTTTAATATAAATTCTCTTATCTCTGTAATATCACTTAAGTTTCTTCATAATCTTCTTTCATTTTAATTGTAACTTCTCTAATGTCTCTTCAGAATTAATCTGTTGATTAATGACTGTCATTTTACAAATATTAGATGCAGATATAACTTCTTCTTTATAAACTACTCTTTGTGAAGCTTACTGATAATGTTTATAAGCTGCAGTAGCTGCAGAGATCTGTGAGAGCTTCTACTGTAAAAGAGATACTGTATTAATTATTGCAATACTACTCTTATAAAGCTTTTATAAATCTTCATAGATATAGTTATCATCATAGCTATCTTCATCTTCATTCTTCAAAGCCTTCAGTTTATACTTATATTGATTGAATTGATGTACAGTTGAAGAAGTATATCAAGTATCTGAATTGTTGAAATCTGAAGTTTTGAAGCTTATAGAGATTGTCTCAAATTCATATAATTTAGTAAGAATAATAGATGAATTGAATGAAACTAGGCCTGTTACTTCTCATTCTTGTTTAATTATATAAATCTTGAATGTTGCTTTTTAAATAGAGATGATAGCATGAAGAAATTCAATCTTTGTAAACTTCTCACAGCTGTGTCTTATTACTTCTTCAACTATCAGTGAATGATAATATTTAAAGATCTGAAAAATATCAATATTCAGAGATTGTAATAGATGACTCATATATAAAATAAGATAGAAGAGAATGATGTTGTTCTTGTTATAAAAATTCATGAATTCAAAGATGCAATGAGAGTCAAATTCATTCAATAGAAGCAGATAATGAGATTCTTTGATATATACTTTTATAGAGTGATGAAAATGTTGAATTCACTGAAAAGAGATTTGATCATTATTATATTCAGTCTCAGATGTAGCTATTATAGTATTCTTCTCTATTTCATCTGTTCAGTACTTCTGTAGTTACTTCACAATGAAAATATATAAGAGAGAAATGATGAAGTCATCTATTACAATTTCTTCAATGATAGTAAGACTTTCTCTGTTATTTGAGCTTTCAGTATATATCTGTCTTTAAGAATCTTATATTATAATTTATTGATCATGTTCAATTTCTATTCTGAATTCTGTTTCATCAAAGTTGTAGATATTACAGAGTTGAATCTCAAATTTATTCACTGTTCTTTTAAAATGATTAAATTAATCAAGAATAAAAGATAATTCATGAGTCTGCTTTCTTATCATATTAATGATCTTCTGTCTTTATATATTGTATTCTGAATAATGTTTGATGAATCTTTTAACTCAGTACTCTTCAAGTTCAGATGAGAAAATAATGAAATCTTCATGACTTTGTATGAGAATAAATTGAGCAGTATCAAAGATCATTGATTGATTGAGAGATAGGTCTATTTTATCTAGGCTTTCTATATACTGATAAAGTGATTTTTTCTGTTCAAAAGATATAGTTGATTAGCAGAAGATCTTTGAGTTTGAGAAGTGCAGTCATTGTATTGATTTAGCAGATGTGAGTAGAGAAGATTATAATCTTTTATTGTAATGAGCCTACACCGAAAAGATCAGTATTAGATATAGAGCTTATATAACAAAATAGAAAATGTTAGAGAAGGAAAAGAAAAGATGCAAGAATCTTGATAAAAGTAGATATTTATATACATGTGAGATGAAGCTCTGAGCAGATCTTAGAGTGAAAGAATAAAGACTCTGATAAGAGTTTTGATCAAGAATTAAAGCTCTTGAAAGTGAAAATTCATGAAGTGTATACTCTTAACAGAGTATAGCAGAATAATCTATTAATCAGATGTAGTCTGCTACATTAGTTTCTTCTTTCTAAAGATAAGAGTTAAATGATAAAGTTATAAATATACATCTTTCATTAATTAAAAGCTGCTATTTTAAATAGTGTGAAGTCTGAAGTTCAGATCAGATAATTATAATTAACTTATTTTATAAAATATTGTTAATTATGACTGTGAAGTCTCTTATTAAAAATATCTTCAATTTCTCATTTAAGTTTATTATCTTCTTCTATGATTTCTGACAGCTGTCAGTTAAAAGTCAGTTAAGAAGAGAATGAATCAGTGACAGTATAATAAAATAAACTTATATAAAAGATATTATAAATCTCTGATAAAGTATTAAAATAATAGTTATAACTATCTAGAACTTCTATCATTTTATATTTTATATAATAGTAGTCTAGTGTATGAGATGAGTGTGTGATTTATATATTTCTAAAATTTAATTATATGAGATCTTCTATTTTATACTACTTGATAAGATCTTGTTAAATATTAGTCTAATTTTCTTAATTTTATTTTATACTTATCATGAAGATTTCTGTTCAATTATAAGCATTTTAAAGCTTTAACACTATATTATCAGTGATTTAAATAGAACTATAAGAATTTAATATGAATTGTGTGAGTTCTAGAAGATCTAGCACTTTTATATAATAACTGTGTGTAAGAAAGAATGAGCTTATATCTATTAAAACAGTGTCTTGACTATTAATAGTAACTTCTATATATAGTAAAAGATCATGTTAATTATCTTATAAATAGTTATAGAATTTATAAAGATAATTCTTCACAGTTTGAATTATTTACTCTAATATATTATTGATTTCAGAGTGATAAGCAGTTAATAAATGATATATAATCTTGAGAATTTAATAGATTTTTATTCAGAGAGTATCTATAAATTGATGATCTTGATCAGATACTATAGATCTTGATAAACTATATATCTGATAGAATAAGCTTTATAGAAAGACTTCAGTGACTCATTTAATATTTATTTTATTACAAGATTTCAATATTATATCTTTGTTCAGTTAATTAATAATGATCAGAATATTTCTACAGTTCTTACTTTCTAAAAGATTGACAGTGAAATTAATAACTATATTTTACTAGATTTTATCAGAGATATCTAGTGATTTCAGTAGATCTTTTCTATAATCTTTTTATAAAATAATAGAAGAGCAATGATTACAGTTTTAAATGAAGTGTCTGATACTGTTTAATATTTTAAGTCAGTAGAATTCTTGAGAGATTATTTAATATAGCTATTTATAATCTGAGTGATTAATTATATATAAATTATGCATCTCTTGTATTATTCAGATATATAGAGATTTGAACTGAGAGACTCAATATTATTTATAAAATTATAGTGTATTATTATCATTAATTAAGTATTTTAAAATATTGATTCTCACATGTAGTTCTAAGAAAAATTGAGATGATTCTTGATATACTGCTTCAGTGAGTACTTGAAAAAGTTTATCAGTTTAAGCTATTATATATCACAGTTTATCTAATAAAGATTTAAAAGAAGTGAGAGAAGTTGAAGTATTAATAATAGTTTAGAGAGAAAGTATTCTAATTAGAGAGATATGTATAGTGCTGTGTATTATTCTATCATAATCTACTAATATTTTAAAATTCAAGAGTCAGTGTTCTTGATTTACTCAGTGAGTATCTATTATATTAAAAGATATATTTTATTTTTATTATAAGAGAGTGTCTGTCATTGAATTCTGACTGTTAAAGTGATAGTGTATTATAAAATAAAAATAATTTAATAGTTTGAATCAGTGCATCTGCTGTTCAGTGAGCTTATAAGTGATTATAAAATACTTAAAATTTTTATAATCTGTAATTATCTCAAACTTAAAAATACTTCAGAGTTTGAAATCTCATTTTTCTAGATAGTATACTATTGTGAGAAGTTCTTTATCATAGATTTTATAATTGCATTTGACAGAATTCAACTTCTTAAATATAAAGATGTATAATTATAGAACATCTTTATTATTATATTATAATATAGTTTCTTCAGTAATATAATCAGAGAAGTCAGCTTCAATAACTGTTTTATAATCAGAGTTGAATATTATTAATAGAGAAGCACTAATGAATATCTTCTTTATTTATATAAATACAGCTTTGATATTTACTGATTATTAAAATACTGAGTTTTTCTTGATAAGTTCAGTAAGTAATTGAGTGATATCTGAGAAGTTTTATATAAATTATTAATAGAAGTTGATGAATTTAATGAAGCTCTGTACACTCTTCACAGTATATAAGACTTTTTATTTAAAAATAGCAGAAATCTTCTCAGAGTTCATTTAAATACTCTTATCAGCTTCTATGATGAAATCTAGATATTTTATACTTTTAATCTTGAAATTATATTTATCTATATTTATCAGTAGATCTGTCTCTCATAGTTATTACAGAATCTTTTATATATATTTTTAATACTTTTCTCTGAACTCATCAGTAAAGATGAGAATATTATCAAGATATATAAATATAAATTTATCAAGAAAATCTTGAAGTGCTCAGTTAATATATTTTTAAAATATACTTAGAGTATTAGCTAGTCTGAAAGATGTGACTACTCATTTAAAAAGACTGTATTATTAAATGAAGTGAAGTGTAGTTTAATTAAAATCACTTTTTCATATATATGAGTGAAAAATCTCGTTCATTAAGGTTTGTACTAATAGATTAAGATTAGTTAATTAGCTAGCTTATCATCATGTATCATGAAGAATGATATTATTAATAATAGCACACTGTGAAGAATGATATCATTAGTGATAGTGCACTGTGAAGAATAATGTCTTTAGTATTACATAATATAAAGAAAGGGATAATATCAATTATCTCTCATTGACATGATAAGAAAATTTCCTCTTTATAGTGAAGTTATATATTAATATCTTGAGCTTATCTCTGAGTCAGAAGAGTTCTGCTTTCAGCTGTCTATCTTTTATAATTACTTTTTAATTTCATTTTTTATATTATCTACATCTGTTCAAACACAATGAAATACTCAGATTACTTATTATAACTTTCTCACATCAAATTTATTAAAAATGATGATTTCACTGAGTTCTTCACTATCTGCTGAGAATGTTAGCAGCATTAGAAAAAGACATGTATATTCAGAACATGCTCTGAGTGCAGTGAGAAATATTCAGATAAAAGTTTCATTATATCAGATGTCTCTCTGCATTATCTTCATTATTTTAAAACATGTAATTCATACTGTCATTCTGTCTTCAATATATTATTTATATTATTCTGAAAACATGTCTACATCGGCAAATTTGTTTTTATGCACTTGAATACAGTATTTAGTAATAATGCATGAGTGTCAAAGATGCACGAGCTTGCACCAAGTCTGCACCATACTTGCACAAGAATACATTTATTTCTCAAGCTATAACAGTACTAAAACTACTATTCACGTGTATCTTTTATATAATTTATATATTATAATCAGAGATATATACATGTGCAAGCACTGTATATACTCTGAAATAGCATAAGTAGTAAAATATTTCTCATGCTATTACTGTGTTTTACTGATCTTCTTTGTGCTTTATATATATGAAATATTTCA
>PDND01000355.1:0-18637 GCA_002572855.1 [Emmonsia] crescens
AGGGAGGGCAGGGCAGGGTCCAAGGGGAGGGGGGGTGCGCCGCTAGGGGGGCAAGGTAACGTTAAGGTGGAGGGCTACAGAAAGCCCGATTCCGAAAGCAATCTACGGGCAAAAAAAAAAAAGCGAAAGAGCGAGAGAGCAAAGTCAGCCAAAACCGGTCATTTTGCAGAAGAAAAAAAAAAAGAAGTCATCAAACTCTCTAAACCCTGTTCTTGTTGGAAAACATGAAAGAGAAAAAACGAAAAAGGGGCCATCGTAGGTAGTAAATATATGCTGAAATACTTCAACGCTCAGCGAGCAATATGCAAACAAAAATAAGTTCAAGGCCTGATTTCTGGCGCGCGCGCACACACAAGGCAAAATACCGCGGTGGGATATCGCAAACCCAAAAATGAGATCTCCCCTCTATTTTCATGCCCATTTATCCAATTGCGCGAAATAGATGGGATGTGTTCTGGGCTCTCATTCGCTCATTTTTGGGGTTTTTTTTTCTCTTTTTCTTTTTGGCCATTACAAGTTTCCGACGCTCCCTAGCGTGTTTTTATTAGGGGGGGGAAGGACCCTCCATTACGGAGTAAAACAACAGGTAATGACTCGGGTTGCTGCACTAGCGCAGGTGCCAGCCCAGCCCCAAAAAGACATGGATATCTCCGGCCACCACGGTCGTGGGCTCGGGCTGAACCTAAAAAAAGGGAAAACCAAGGGCACAAAAAAAAAAGGGAAGAGGGGGGGGGGGGGAATATGCAATGCGACCGTGACAGGGATCTTGGAGGGAGGGGGATCGGATCGGATCGGATCGTGAAACGATAATAAAAGATCAAAAGGGGAAAGGAGGAAAACATCATCATAACTTCAACTAGAAATCATAAGAGCAAAAACAGTAGCGTCATTCATTCGTTCGTACCTCGCTATTTTCTCATCTTCGCGCTCTCTAGGCTCAACCTCGAGACTGCGCTCGTACATTTCATGCACATCGCCGGCCGCCTGCATGTTGCTAAGCACGTAGTCCTGCAGTTCCGGGACGGAGTGGAACGGGTACGGCGCGTTTTGATACTGTTGGATGTCGCGGATCACCTCGGCCGTCTTGGCCCGTTTGTTGAAGTTGATCAGATGCGATTGCGTCAGGGATGGAATTCCGTCTTCGATGAAGGTCAGGTCCGTTAAATAGACACCTAATATCACTCTCGTGTTAACAGAAACGTGGCTGAACTACCAGGACGGGGGCAAATAAAATAAAACGGGATTATTGGAAGGGTTTATACCGAAGAAGGGGATACACGGAGGGTTAGCAAGATGCAATGCTTCGCGATATTCTCCGAAATTTTTTGTGCTAGCCATAAGCCGCCGCATATTCTCAAGTACTGCAGATATCCGGGCGCTGACTTGGGCCCACGTCCGGTTCAGTCGGTGGACAGGTGCTGTACCAAGAGCTGATATTATTGACGTTAATGTCGAGTAGTTGTTCATTGCGCGACATCTCTATTTATTTTTCAGTAACGTTAGCTCATATTATATCACAAACAACGAAAAAAAAATTTCCCAAGGCAAGGGCCGCAGGGCATTACCTCTGCAATCAAGACAAAGTGCTTAATGACAACTACTCTCCGCTTTACATCTTGCTGATGCAGTATCATCTCAGCGACCCAATTAGTCAATTGATTCGAGTGAAGAATCAGTGCCTTCACATTGGCTGCTGGATCAGGTTCGTCTGGGCCAAGTTTCTTCTGCCACGTTTTGTTAAGGCATTCAGTAGGTTTGATTTTGGCGTAGAGGCGCGATTCAATAATGGAAAGCTGTCTCGCGAATTCCATCGGATCAATGTCCAGGAATTTCAGCTTCTTCATATTCTTGGGCAGAATCGAAGGCGGTGCGTTGCCGCTGATGGTAGGAACAAGTCGCTTCGCGGACGAGTCTTGGCCTCGCATACGTTGCTCAACCAAGGTCAACAGCTGCTGAGAACCGGGCGTCTTCGTCTTGCCAACCGAATCTTTGACGAAGGCGTATACTCGCTGCAGAAGACGCATGTTCGCATCATCGTTGGGTTCCATCCAGTAATTGTCGAACCAATTTTTCATGATATTAACAACTCGGATACGGATTGGGGTCTGCTTTTGTTCTGTCCATGTCTGTAGATCTGCTTTGTCCAGTCCATAAGGTGGCTGTAAAGTGAAGCGATGTACAAGCATCTCGAATAACTCAGATGCTGTTGTGAAGGAGCGGTATGTGAGCAGGAAAGTGGCGTTGAAGGAGGTGTCAAGTTTGTCATGGCGTGTGAGATGTTCCACCAACCCAGCCAGCGTACCGCACTTGAGTGTCGGTACATCTCCTTTGGTGTCGTAGAAAACTTCTGATTCGTGATCAATATTCAAAAACCACGGCATGGATGGTTCAGTTGGGATGGTATCTCCAAAGAAACGCTGCGCTTTTTCGATATTTGCTCGACTCTTTACCGGTTGCCTATCAGCTGGAGCATATGTTGAGGGCACACCGATAGATCCAGAAGGAACCTTTGATAAGCCACTACCAATGTCTCGGGTTGGAGGCGCTTCCGACGGAGCTTGCTCGAGGAGGAGCGTGAGCGAGAACCCGATTTGCGTCATGTAGTTCTGGAGCTGACGGGAAACAGATCTAACACTGGCCAGTCGAGTTTCAAGGGTGTCCCCTCTCAGCTCTGCCCATTCATCACCCAATGGCGCGGAAACCGCCTGGCAACTTAGGACCAAATCAGCGACTCCGTCATATGCGCGTTGCTTTTGAAGGCTAAAGTCGACGAGCTGCGGATTCTGGGAACCGCGTTCGAGGGGGGCAAGATCGATAGACTCCACAAGCGACATCCACGGTTGAAAGCATTCGACCACTCTGGTCCCCGCAGCGCAAACTGCATCTGCGATCGCCAGATGTATTCTTGGGGTTACAGTCTTCTCGGACAGAGACAGTTGCTCCTCCAATCTTCGAGCACTCGCAGCAAGCATATCCTTCAGGCTTTCGATTCGATCAACGATGTTCGAGTCAAGCACCATAGCTGGCTCAAGTCCCGTGTCTCGGTTCTCGTGGTTTGAAAATGCATTTGGATTCCGAAGCCCCACATTGTTATTCTGCCAATGACCCCCAGAGGAACTTCCCTGTACAAATCCAGGAACTAAACGACTAATATCGTCCCCTCGCTGTTGTTTGGCAACCTCAACGTAGCCATAAACGCCATGCAGGACACCTTCAGCCTCCTGCAGGCATTTGGCATCAGAATCAGGTCCCCGCCAATCGGCTGCAGCGATATGGGAAGAGAGGACAAGTTTCGAGAATTTGGACATCATATCCCGGAAATGCGGATACAATGCTTTGTTTGTTGAGATTATGGAAGGATTTCCGGAGTGATTATCGGTCGTGTCTGAGCCTGCAGCAAGTAGCATCCTGAGATGGTCCGAAATATCTTCAGCGCGCCTTACATATTGTGCGCGATGGCCCTCCATTATCGCACGCCTGTAGGCATCTATTGCTTGGCGCATGTTTCCAACAAGCTTATTCCAAGTAAGGGGTGTAGACGAGCCGTCATCGAGGAAATGCCGGGGAACGGTGGATGAGATAGACTGAGCAGAAAGACGCTCGTTGTGAGTGGTATGGCCATTAGTAGCAGCAGAAAGCATGCCGTTTTTTGGCGCCAACTGGCTGCCGCTGTTATGGGGTGAATGGTGTGCATGTTTTGTCTCAGAATATGGTTTCGCTACGGGCGACGCATTTATCGAATCTAACGAAGTAGCAGGGGAAACACCGTCCGAAAGAAACGACCGTCGTCGCCGTGATGCGGAGTCGTGTGAGGAGCGCATCAACGATTCGCCCTCAGCCTCCGATCCCGAACCATCGTAATCATCCTCGTCACGATCAATCCCTCCGACCATCAACTCTGGAGGCGGCCGGGTCTGCTCAGGAACAAAAATATTCGTTCGATCGCGTGGGCCAGTCTCTGTAGCGGACATGGGTGTCTCCAGCGGGAGCTCTGCTGTGCTTCGACCAGTTAAGGTGTTGAAGTAGAACAACCGTCCATCAGCAGTGGCCTGGGGAATCCAAAAGGCGGCTTCTTCATGTTCTGAGCCTCTTGCTCCCTCGATGGGGAGGATCGAGTGCTCGTCCCTGGGGTTTCCTTCAGAGTCCAAATCATCATCGTCGTCGTCGTAGTCATCAGCGCCGGATTCAGCGCTAGTGTCGCCGCCTTCATGGCCATAGTGGCCACCACCCAATCCTATCGAGTCTGGGTCCGTTACAACTGCACAGTAGTTGCTCGGGAACCAGCCGCGCACATCGCCCATGACACCATCCCACCATCCAGTATCCAGCTGGTTAAGAACCTGTATAATATCGCCTTGGCGGAAGCTTAGACTCGTGTGGTCATCTGCGGTGTAATTGTAGAGAGCACGAACGTATAAAGCCGACGGAGATTCTACTGGAGAGTTGTATACTATTTGTTTCCCTGTTAACAAGAACCATAGATTACAGAAGTAATAAATAGGCTAGAGCAAAATTGAAAATTAAAAATAAATAAGCAAGTAGAACATACCTTCTTCAGCTCCCCTGTTATTGTTTGTAACGTATCCATCATTTCCATGGTGTCTTGCCATGTCTGCGTGATAAGAGTGTTCGTTGTTGGGGTGGTACTGTGAGTCGTCGTGGGAGGTGGTTTCGTCTTCAGTGTAGTGGAAAGCAGCAGCAAAAGTGCCAGGTTTCGCGTTCAACACGGACTTTGAGTTGACCGTCAGCGGGACAGCAGCTCGAGAAGAGTACATGGTTTGATTGATATTTCCTGGGGGGAGAGAAGGGAGAAGTATCGGGCGGGAGGGAGGGCTAAGATCGGAGAAAGGCGCAGGGTATTCTATCGCATCGTCGTGAACGGGTTGTTTTGGGGTTGACGGGTTTCTTATCGGCTCATAAAGAAGGCAAAAATGGGGGGGGGGGGGGAGGGGTTCAGGCTAGCTGGCTCTTCCCTTCTGATCCTCTTTTTCCCTTTCTCTTTTTCTCTATGGATTCTTTTTTTTCTTTTTCTCTTTGAGGTTCGGTTCAGTGTGGGGATAGTTCGGACTGTACTCCGTAGATGGGACGAAAAAGATGGTAGGCCCCAGACACAACTATTAAACTACACAGGTGACAAAAGGAGGCACCAGGTTAGAACCCACGCCAGGCGATGATTCAAATGGTCCTACCGGAAGCGAACCGCGTGGAATGGCGAAAAAAGGCAAAAACCAAACACCTTCCAGTTCCAGTGTTTTCGAAGACGAGGTTGGAGTTTGGGCCAGGAGAAATGGCAATAATGAAGGGAAGTGGTTCTTGGTGGTCCTTTTTTTATTTTATTTGACGGGATTGTACGACAGATTGGCAGCGAAAAGGAGTGGGGTTGAAGGAGGAGTCAGCGTGGAGAGGAGAGGTCAGGATTAGGTTTAGGGAGGGGAGGGGAGGAGAGGGAGAGAGAGAGAGTTCAGCCGAAGCGGGAGATAAAAGACGACGGAATCCAGGATTAGGAGAGAGAGGAAGAAGAAGAGAGGAAGAAGAAGAGAGGATGAGGATGAGGATGACAGAGTAGAAGAGGAGAAGAGGAGGTGAGAGACAAGGCAAGAAGATGGTTGGAGGAGTGTCTGGCCAGTTCTGGTCAGCGAGGAATTTTGGTTAGAATGCGCAGGGAGAGGATTAATGGGGCCAGGATGGGGCTGGCTTTTGCTTTGGGAGGGAGAGGGGGGACACGGGAGGTGTGTGTGTACTACTGGGACGAGTACTTCAACACTTCATGTATGTACAGTACATGTACATATCTTCTTCTCATACACAGGATAAGAAAGAAGAGTGTTGGAATTGAAATGTGAAAGTTGAATGAATGTGAATGTGGAATTTGTAAGAGCTGATGAATTGAAACCCGGATAAGTGTCAGCATGAAGAATTAGAAGGAATTATTATTATTATTCTTACTCCGTATTATTATTTTAATGAGGCTGACTCTGTCTGATCAACAACATGCATGCACAGCTTATCCAAAATATACTCTGTAATGTTTTCATTTATTCAATTGATTTCAATTATTGCCGCTGCTAAGTATCACTGGGTTCAATGAATCTAACTAACTAGTTATATCTGTGATCTTTTGAATTTCTTCTAATTAAATACATTTCTATATCATTCTGCTCTCCCCTTCTCTCCCTGGGATGGGAACAGAGCAGTCCAGAAGGCACCTCACTTCACCTGTTTGTTGCAGACCTGTATGTACATGTACTGTACATGTACATACAGGCTAGATCAGGGTTGGGTTGGTTGTTAGCAGCTTTTATCGCAGCCATGTTAAGCCGATTTGCAAGACATCAGCTGGGTAGTGAAATATCGAAACATGCCCTTCACAGACGCCTTAAACTACGCCTACAGTCCCGCCTGCCCTGCTGTGATTTCTTCAAAATGTCAGACCACATCAAATTAAGAATGCGTTCAAAATCTATCTGCAGAATCTCCTCTTTTGATTCTGATAGACTGACTGGCTGGACAAGACCTATATGGAAGCAGTAGTTAAATTATACTAACAACCGCGGCTGTTGAAAATGCGTGGGGACCGTTTCCCCACCGCACCAAGAGAGCCAGCCAGACCTTTGAAGCTGACGACTTGACGCCTTCAAATATTCAAACTCTATATAAATATATAAATCAGATTACTAGTATTTATTCATGTATATTCATATCCCTCACCAACTATGTACTCTCATAAATCATTCCCATCCACTGATCAGAATGCTCACTCTAACTTGCATTGCTGCCCTCTGCTTGTTCTCTCTCTGACAACCAGCCAGCCACTCACATTTCTTCCCTCTCCATTTCTAAACTTGACCTTTCTGCGTTAATATAAGTTCTTACCCGCTCCTCATCCAAAAACTTATTATTATTACCCAATAAAACTGCAGCAGGCCATCCCTCACCATCCTGGCTGGCATACATCAAACGATCGGCCCCTTTTGCAGCTCTTGCTGCACCCCCGCCGTTGGAACTCGGGTGCCAGTTGCCGGGCGAGGGGAGGGAGATACAATAAAATATGCCTCGTCCCAGACATCCCAGGTAGTTACGGAGTACTCCGTAACTACATGTAACTACAATATTTAGTTAAAAACAGGCCGAAATGGCTAGAAACAGAAAATGAAAAGGAAAAGGAAAAACCGAGGGGCCGATATAATCGCATCGCATGCAAGAGTAAGAAAATACGTTGCATTAACTATATAACCTATCATCATCATTATTATAAATAGCTAGCTGACTTTAACCATACTTTTAACAGTTTTAACTTCTATTCTATTTTCACACATCATCATTCTTTGAGCCGGCACCCTTCTTCGACCCTTTGTTTTTTGATTATTGCCGTCTCAACGAATCAAGTTCATGATCCCAAGGGCCCACGGGTATATTGCCGCTTAATATACTCAGCTGCCTGCCTGCCTAACTACTGGTGTGCCCGCCATCGTCAATCATCCGGCCACTCACCACCGCCCGTCTGTCTGTCACACCAGTCACCAGATGGATGTACTGTACGTACAGTACAACTTCAGCAACATGATAATTAAGTTGGAAGAAACTAGAAACTAGCCGCCGAACCCCAAACCAACCAATACCAGCAATTCAAAGGAAGAAAATGCATCTCGGTCACCCACACCCCGCCTTCACAGCTTTCTCATGTCAAAAATTTATATATGGAGCAAAGACACATAGTTACTTGGCCTAGTTATGGCATCCTAGGCTGCCGACTCCCGAGCCAAAAATGTCCAGACTCCAAAGTCGATTCGACCATCGTGAGAAAAAGAAAAAGAAATCTTCCATCTTCACACTTTCCTTCTATCCAGGGTACTTATGTACTACATGTACTATATACCTACCTAGGTAGGTACATATACATATGCCTTCCCGTCTGCTCCTTCTCGATCTATCAAAAAAAATATATGAAGTGATTGATTGTCAAGTTCCCTCATTCATTCCGACTTCTCAGAAATATTATTTATATTATTTACGCAGTAACTACTCATCCCGAATCCTGTACCCTTCAAAATCTCAAGAATGGGACAAACAAACAATATGTCAATATTGAAATAAATAATGTAAAAATATTATAAGAGAAGGGAGGGGGATGAGGGGGAGAGGGAATCTATATAAATATGAAAGAAAACTTGAAATGAAAATAATAATGATAAACATTGACAAATGAACTGTCAAACATCTCACAGGTTTCAATCACCACTCACCATCATCACCGCCCACATGCCCTATGCTAACTACCTCTAAAGGTACGAACCTAGGCCCCGCTGCACATACAATAATAGCTTACCCCATGGGGAGTTAGCCCGCTCTCTAGCTTCTTCTCCCCCTACATATACATACCTGCCTACAGACATCATCAAATTCTGCTGAACATAACTACTACCTAGGTAGTTACCTGTGGAACTTACCCGTGATAGCCTTTAAAATCTAACCTTTGAAGAAAAACCATTTCCTCTTCTATAACCATGTGTCTCCCTCTAAGGGAGGGAAGGAAACCAACTTGACTACCTAGGATAGGTAGTTAATAATAAAGAAAACCCCATATGTGTCATGTATCACACATGTACCCCAGCCTGTGCTCTGTATACGCACGCATGCATTAAGAAGAGTGATCTGTAGTGGAAAATGGCCATCTCTCCCTCTCTCTCTTTACTTTTATCTTCCACCTCCGGCCCTCACGCGAGACACAAGAAAATAAAATAAAAGAGAGGAAAAAACATTCAGATATAAACTTACTAGTATCTATAGAATGAAATACAGTAGCTGGAAGGGAGGGGAGAAGGGGAGTTTAACCCGATCAACAAGGAATTTTAACCGCGAAGAGATAACAAGTGCATAAACCTTATAATAACTTACATCCATGGATGCTCATCATTACATACAAACATTATTTATTAGTTAACTAACATAACTCACCTGTAACTAACACTCACATATATACAAAGGCACTGAATTACCCTTTTTATATACCCCATTTACCCCCAGGACTAGTTAAATACCTACCCCTCAAATAAACAATTATTTCAAATTCTCCATGTAGTGATGCATGATATTCAACAAGCTTCGACGCCGTGTTAAACCCCTCCCCCGCCCCCCGGTTTGAACCATCCATAGTGGAGCCCGATGAACTAAATAGACCCCGTCTTCGCTTCAGGAATAACCCCCCCCCAACGACGGACGTCCATGGAACGTCGGATATTTCCATGGATAATATATCATATACTTCCAGTCAAATCTGGTTAAAGTCCGGGGAGTTTAATGTATTCGTGGATGTATTTAAGCGAACAAAAGCGGAAAAGAGAAGAGAAGAGAAGAGAAAAGAAGGGAGAAATCCTTTGACATTATTGGTTATTATTCCCCGTTTTGCATGATAGAATTTTTTTGCATTCATACGGAGTAGTAGTAGTTTTGCGCGTCTTTGTGTTTTTTTTTTTGTTTTTCAATTGGATATATCGATACCTATCTCTCTATGTAAAAATACATATAAAAATAAAATTTTAAACCTTTCAGTTTACCCTACGGTCCATAACTGCCCAGTAATTATTTAACCAAACCACCTACGATGAAAACCTCTTTTTCGTCACCCTTGTTCTGGCGCATTTGTCGTGCCCTGTGGAAGCATCTGCGGCGGAGACATACAGGGAGTAGTTAGTTAGTGTGCAAACTTCAAACCCCCCCGTACTCCGGAGTCCGTATATCTGTTTACTGCGTATACGCATGTGCGCCGCCGTCTGCGTACTTAAAAATAAAATAAAGGTGCGCTATGCCTCCTCCGCTTGGCCTCCAGACTCGAACTAAGCAGTCTGGATTCAGACTCAGATATCCTTAAGCACTTAGAAGTCTTAGCACGCATCCAGTCGTTATCACTATATATCTCTAAAACTCACGCATGTAATATATGTAGCGTGTGGCAGGCGCTTCCGCGCAAAACCGCGGGATTGGGTGTAGTTTTTTGTAAGAGACGCGTTTGTCAACGTGAATTTATTTATTTGGGTTTTGGGTTTTGGCGGAGTTGACTTGCTATGCTAGTGGCATGACTCGGGTGCTTGGTTGCGGGAGGGCGTTTGCAATTAACTAACTTTCTTGAGTTAACTACAGAGGAAGCCACCTGAGTCAAGACGTGGCATGAATATGTATGTACAGTCCATGAGTGAGGCCAGACTCCCCTCGCACCATTTAACTTATGTTACACTCAAAGAGTGGAAGGTAGAGGTTGACAGAGAGCCATGCGATCTCACTGCTGATCTTATCAGATTCAAGTTTGTTAACTTCGAATTGAACTGAATGAAGATGATATATATATACAAGAAAAACATGAAAATAAAAACGAACGAGAATATTATTCACATGTCCGTTCTCCTTTCTCTACGCGGTAGAACCCTCCTCGGGTCTTGATTCCTCCACAGAAAAACACAGGACTGCAAATTGCATCCATGGATAATAATTATATAAATCCTTCCTTCCCATCCCACGGCCGAGCATCACACTCTGACTATCCTCGCGATCCCTGATCCCGGGGACTGCTCAGTGTCAATATTGGTCACCAATAATAGTTCACGGGCGAAACGAACAAACGCTGGCTACAACCTGAACGTTTTCTCCTTCCCGATTATTTTCGCCCTTCGGAGGTATTGTGGATGTATGCTGCCCAACCGTTGATGTTGGGAGGATTTCCGCCGGGGGGGGGGGGGGGGGGGGGAGGGGACGTTGGATTTAGTTGCAGTAACTAGTTCGATTCGTAGGGCTTCGACCACTGCGCATTAGTCGAAATTAACTGCCGAGGGGGGCTTGGTATGGTCTGTTCTTCGAGGCTTCGACGAAGATGCAACGTGCCAACACGAGGTCCAACCCCCCCTGGCACGGGATTGGAAATCGGAACAAAAGTTAGAAACTGGAGATGCTATAGGGGAGGTAGGCCGTTCGTTTCGTTTTCTGGTTTGTTTTCTTGTTAGGTATGGTATGTATGAAAACCGACGGACATAGTTGACCAGCATAGCTAGATATATGCACGGCTGTTCCTCCGAGGCCCGTAAAGTTTATATATACCTATGAATGAGCCTGAAGACTGACGAGGGGGTTCGTTTATGCCTCCCACTGGACGATAATCGTTCTAGACGCTGTGTCTCCCGTGCGGATTATCGGCTTCCATGTACGTCGTCGTTTACGGGGTGCATATACGGCAGCCATATGTAAACAGAATGGCATCGCTCTGAGGAAGACGCTTATCCGCAGGTATTTCACCACATAATCCTTGACAGAAATCTCCCGAGTGTTCCCGCTTGCAGCCCAACTTGCGTATTCCTCGTATATTATGACAATCTTGCGTGCATTAAGGGCCGTATTCTCCAATATATACCTAAGTATTCTCCCTCTCAAAAGGTAACATGTACTCATTGTCCTCTCCACGATTTATTCCGTCCCCTTCATATTCTCGCTGTAGCTTCGGAAAGCCCGAATGTAACCTCTCTCTGCACCTGTGCCGACAACAACAACCATGCATATGCCAAAACAGCATCCCTGAACCATGAACGATGAACGCAGACTAGTCTAACGTCACCTCGCCTAAACAGCCGCTGTTCCGGTTCCTGAATGATGGTCTGAACGAATGGTTTAATCCTACATATCCTGTCGCGTACTTCTTAGCTAGACGGCACGTAACTGGAGAAAAATGGAGCGCATCTGCGAGCAACGAGGGAGCACTAAGTCGCGGCCCACCAATTACGTGGGCGGAGGTAGAGGGTCAACCTTTTGAGAATAGTCCTATTGGTTCTTGGTTCCCCTTTCGTTGAAATCATCAATAAGGGATGCTTGGCCTTGCACGTGGAGTTTCTCCCTTTTTGCTAGTTTGTCATATGTGTTTCTTTCGCGGGGAAGCAGTAGTTAGGCGCGGCAGAGGATTTTCGTAAAGAACCACAGCGGGAGGAAGTGGATTCTGCATGCAATGATTTCTTGGCTGTGAGGGGCGGAACAGATGAAGGTTTTTCCCCCTTCCCCCCTTTCCTCGTTGGATTTTTCTTCTCTTAAACAGCATTCGATGTCATTTGTACTGTACATGGTTAGCCACTGCGTATGAAGCTGCACCTGGTATGTCAATTAGACTTGCTCCATCGGATTTTTCCAGAAAAAAATTGTCATAGTTATGCAAAGCCTGAGAAGATATACCTTTTCCGCAGACAGAAAGTTACCCGACAACAGAGGCTGCTGCACTGGGTCTGGGTTAAAAGTTCTCAATTGAGGAAATTGATTTCCACAAGCGCAGAAATAAAAAAGTTTTTGCCCATAAAGGCGTTTCGAGGTCCTTTTCGCGGGAGGGGGGTTGATAGCCAGGGGCCTCCTAGTCCGTACTGTGATGAACAATCAATTATCTATCGCGGCTTTCTGTGTAAAACGATGCCATTCGCCCGAGATGGAAAAAATAACCAACCCCTGCCGCCTTTTCAAGATCTCTCATTTGTTGCTTTTTGATGTATCTGCAGGTGTTCCGCGATGTGACGTGATTCAATGCAGACGGCATACCTCTTTCTTCTAACCCCCGTTCGTTTCCCGGGAACATGTAGACGAAAAATTTGGAGTAGGCGAATAAGAAGTAATTTCATAGATCAATGACACCGTGGAATTAGAAAAGCGGGAGCCTGTGCAACTTCTTTTGTCTTCCCAGTTTGTCGCAAATTGACGCATCTCAGAATATACAAAACCAGCCAGGGATGAGAGAGAAAAAATGATATTTCAATATGTAGTTAGTTGCCCATAGTTAAACCTAACCTGCGTCCCTTTTATTAGGGCGTTTTTGCCTGACAAACTTCCCCCCAATTTGTCTTGGAACCAACAAGTGCTCATCCAAAGAAGATTGCTGTCTGGGGTGGCCAGCTCCGTTTTCCAGAAAATTCTAGGCATATCGCCAGCAATTTAACAGCATGGGAACCTTGAGAAACATGTGGTTTCTATCTACCTCGGTATCAACTCTCGGTTATCTGCTAGCACCCTCTTCTATATACATACTTTGTTTGTGGCTCTATTAAGGGAACAGAAAGGAAGAGAGCCATCGTCGGCTAACTGATTGCCCCCCCTTGCCTTTCCACCCTAGGTTCTCCCTAGCATAGTGCAGGCGGCAATATTTTATGCCATGAGATAACTTGGCATGGATAACGTCTAATTACCGAAACGCTAAATATCTGCGACTCAGGAAGCCTGAAGGGCCAAATTCACAGGCATAGGGGCAGTTAACCTTGGAACTCCTAATAGGTTCCCCTTGCACTCTGTTCCGCCCTCAATCTCCTCCTTTCTACTGGAGGAAAACCCATTCTGCTAGTACTACTTTGCAAAGGGTAAGAAACCAATTCCAGGCACCTCCTATGTCTATAGCCATGCTAACCAGTTCACAGTGTTTTGTTTCGACTCTAGAGGCCAAGGACCTCAGGCAGTTCTGCCATCCTAGAAATCAAATTTTCGAGGGCATTATGGCACATAATCTGCACAGGCCAGTATGGGAAGCATTATCCAAAGAATACTGCCTGCTATATAATATATATATGGCTATTTGAAATATATAAGCATAGATAGCCGCGTCCTTGCTCTCCCTTTATGGCCACTTCGATGAACAGGAACGCATTTCCGATATGGGCCATGATATCTTATATCCAGATATCCCCTTTTCAAAGTCAGATAGGTTTATGTGTAAAAGAATACGCATCCCCAATTGCATTCTGACATGCAATGCTTAACTTTTAATCAGATTTAGATGATGCCACATTGAGGAAGATGGTGATTTGAAGCTGCATTTTTATCTCACTCTCAATCAATCCACTCTCATCGCTCAACCTTGACTAATGATGGGGGAGAGAAGTACATATCAGTAAGGCAACGGGCGGCGGCGAGCCCTGTTGCACTGAAAACTATCCCGGGTGATTGTGGCCGCACCCAAGGCCACATTCTGCCTCGGGGTCACCGTTCAGGACAAACAGTCCACAAGCTACCTGATTATTAACAGTCATTAATCTTCCATGGAGATTTCAGATTGATCAGACTGGTAGTTCCTGAACCTGGATGCCATGATATGCGATATTTTCTGTTGATTCCGATTGTTCTAGAGATTAGACACTTTGAACTAACATTAAGGGGTTTCCGAAACCTTTACTGGTGACTATACTCTACTCTATATATACTCTGAGAGAGAACAGGGTTTTCTGGAGGTATTTGAGGAGCTATTGTAATTGCTCAAGAGGCGACTTTGGGACGATTACATGGCGGCACAGCCTGGAGCTGGGAGATCTCGCGGCATGGCGGAGATATGGGATCCCACATGGAAGATATTCTCAATTCAAGGCAAACCACGGGCTGTTGCCATTGGAAAATATTTTTATTTTCCGGTATTGTCAGCTTGCTTGTTGTCCTCCATCAGAACCCACGGCACTCTTAATTTATCACCCTTCTCGCCCCCAACCTGGCTAGGCGGACATGTGCCAAATGACTGTCAACTGGGTGTCTTCGGGCCAGGCAGCGATAGCTAACCACTTATGATTATGGTGGTGGTGGTGGTGGTGATGGTAGAATGAGGAGCAGTTTTCAGTCATAGCCCGGTAGCCGTCAGGACGCGCAACAGGGTAGAGGTAATTCCAAACTACGCACAGGATTCTCTTCAGTTTTCCGACCCGCGAAGTTCTACTACCGTAGTGTATGCTCACTCCGCTGTATATCACCATACCTCGCCCAAATAAACTTAGAAGATTCCTCCCTTAACAGGTTAATTTCTTTGCCGTCATCGCCGTTCAAGGCACCACCAGCTGGTCCTGCCAAAGTGGACTTGATGCAATTATACGAAAGAAATCATCCTGGTTCTAACTCGGAGGTTGACTTCACTAATACTGCTGATGGTCACCCCCAGTATTCAAGCTCTGAGTGCGATAGCAGACCCAGTTCCGCATTGAACCTGGCGCCTAAGATTCCGCGGTCATACAAAAACTTAGAATGACTGCTTCTGCTATTGGCTCGTGAAAGTTCGAAAAGTCGATCTTGGAGTTTCTTCTCAAAACAGTCAGTATATTGACCTACAGGCGGACGAATGATCAAAGAGCCTTGTCAACATGACAAGCCCCTCCGGGTTAGTCCTTGCAGCGGACCTGGATATCCTTCTTAATATGTGAAGTATTCTTTAGAGGGGTATTAACCCTGGCTGGTTCAGTGCAAATCATTCCGAGAG
Source organism: [Emmonsia] crescens (assembly GCA_002572855.1). Lineage (NCBI taxonomy): Eukaryota > Fungi > Ascomycota > Eurotiomycetes > Onygenales > Ajellomycetaceae > Emergomyces > [Emmonsia] crescens. The sequence continues at coordinate 15,236 of PDND01000355.1, forward strand.
ACGAAGCATTGAAACGTTGATGGGCCACGAAATCGGCAGGGAACATGGAAGTAAACCCGACGATTCATGCAATTGGATATCGATGACCTAAATGACACAATACTGATTGCTACCAGCGTATCGCCAGGGGATGTTCCCGATTCCATTTTCGTATACTATATAGTCCCGTGACACGGCCTATACATATATATATATATATATATATATATAAAGACCGTGGCAGGTTTCCCTCTCAAAGCTCTCGATCTTCTCAAATGTTAAGACTATATTTATTCACTCGAGCTTACAGACATACCTTTGCGCAGCCTCTCTTTTGAGACAAGATTCGTATGCATGCTACACTTGTCAACCCTCGCATCCCAGCCACCTGTCGAGGAGTTTATCTCCCCCGGTCTTCCTGAATATCTATCTTCTTTCTAACCTTTGATTACGGCTGTTGGCGATTCTTCTCATGCCTTCAACTGCCGGGCTGAACGTTGCAATCTACAATGACAGCGGTATATACAAGCACTGGCTTTTCTTCATCGATGGACCCACAGAGGCTGAAAAGTTCATTTTCCAGGCCATGGGTACCTCCGGCCGATACCGTTTCGAGATGGAAAACCTGGACGCTCATAAATTGCTGAACCTCTCAGAAATGGTTCATCTGTGCGATGTGCATACTTCAGAGATCAGCGCTATTACCGACGTTGCAAAAGCCGCAGTTATCCACAATGAATATCCAGGGTATAACTGTCAAGACTACGTTCTCGAACTCCTGGATGACTTGGAGGAGAAAAATATTATCGATGGCAACAACGCGAATTATAAGAAGAGCAAGGAAGCTGTCAAAGGCAAGCAGGAAGGATTGACATAGGTGGCGGCAGCAGCTGTGTCTGGTGGAATATACCTTTGGTTAGGTCTTGATTGTCCTTTTAAAACTGCCGTTGCGGATATGATGTATCCAGACCGGCCAATCTGTCCTGTTGTTTGCTCTGTTAAGTCAATCTTAGCTGTCTGGGCCTTGCATTTACACAACAGCTATCTTGCTTGTTTGTTGCATCATCATTGTTGACATTTTGAAGTTAATGTTAAAATGCAAACTTTCTCATGATTTCTCACAGAAATTCCGTCCTTGCCATTCTTCTAAGTAATGGCTTGATGCAACTTTCGAACTACTGACTTTATCTCAAAAGGCTTTAAACTCAAGTTAGAAGAGAATCTACAAAGGCGATAATTGTTGAGTGTAATAATCTCAACAATGTTCTGAGAGGTCTGCATTTTCACAAAACCAAAGATATTTTATTTGTCTTTTAAGAATATTCAGTAGTCACAAATATTTCAGATAAAAAATATATCCATGAACTTATTTAAATAAATGTGGTTTAAATTAAGTCTGCAGATTTTGGACAGTTGAACAAAGCAACACTGTTTGTTGTTTACTTATGCATTGAAGCATTGCGTTTCTTTCACTGGCAATCAAGGGAGCGCTTCTCTTCTCTTCTCTTCTCTTTCAAGGTTTCTTTGATGATCAGTTCTTTCAAAGAAATGTGCCATGAATGAAGAAATATTAAAAATGAGATAATCTGTACAGAGTACAAGAAAATCTTTTCTCAGTCAACCTCATCATATGAATAAGTCTTCTGCTCCAGCCAGCCCTATTTCTTCCCCTCTCATCACCAACAAAAAAACCCCCCCCAAAACATATCTCACTCAGATCTTCCAGCATAGTCCGCAAACCCAACAAAACGCCTATGAATTAATTGGGCCTTCAAATCAAAACCTTGGCCTAAAGTAGTAAGCATCAGCAAAGGGCTCAGAACTAGAACTTTCTTTCTTCGTCTGAGTCTCAGCCCGGGACTAATTCAAACAAAACCCCCGATGGATCATGGATCTCTCTTCTGTACGGAGTAAACTGCGTTACGTCGGTTTCCGGGGAACTTGTTCCTGAATCCTTTAGCGGTGTGAGTTTAGTTTAGTTGGGGTTTAGTTGGGTGGCAGTGGTGTGCACTGTGGGCTTGAGCAAGGGTGAGTTTCCAAGGTTAGGCAGTGTGAGAGGAGCTAGTGGGTGGTTAGCTAAACTAACTAAACTACAGTGGTGGGCTGGCTGGCCTGGTGGGGGGAGGAGGGGAGGTGGGGAGAAGATTTTATTTTTGATTTTCTTTGTGGGATTTTTTTGTGCAGTATATACATATTTTTAGTGCCCGAATACGGAGTACAAGGGTGTGGAAGAATGTGATTGTTTCAATTCGCTACAATTCAATGATTGATTTTAAACAAATAGAAATAGAGAAGGGACCTTGTTGGCGTGTTTATGATCTTTTGGTTGGCTACTCTGTACTCCGTAATTGGTAGTTAAATGTGAGGAAAGTTTCTTGGAGAAAATGAAAGGATCTAGATTTTTTTGTAGCATGTTGTTGTTCATGATACATCAGTACATTAGCACATCACCACATCACCACATCACCATATCGCTACACCAGCGTTGAAGGGGCTGCTGCATCACGGCTGCATAGTTCGCAATAATAATATACCTTGGAACATCAAGATTCAAGATCAACTACGTATTCCATTCCAATCCAATCTCCATCTCCATCTATTCAACAATTCACCAAACAAGCAGATCATGCCCCGCCGCCATACATAATTCAACGTACTTTCTCTTCAAATCCCATCAATGATACATAACCGTGCAGCTAACTAACTTAATAAACCTCCTCAAGGCACATAAAATAAAAATAAAAATAAAAATAAACCTCATCAACAAACCCACATTCCATCCTATTCATACTCCGTATCCAAGAGCGGAGTACACAGGCGGTGAAGACTCGGCATCCTGCCCGGTATAGTTTAACCTTACGCTGTCGGAGCAAGTAGTAATTAGTTAATGTAGTAGCTGATATTTATCGATGATGTGTCCCGCCGCCGCGCGCTGCCCGAGTCAATAACTGTGGAACTCTGAAGTATTCCTTTTTTACTTACTTATGTACGGAGTACTTCCTCCTACTTTTTTGTTTTGTTAGAAGACTTAGCTTAGCGGCATGCAGTCATGAATAAGCGTTCAGGCACCGTCTGCTCTTGGTCTGATATTTTGTTTTTTTTTTAGGCTTTATTTTTAACATGTTGATCGTTTAAACGATATTTGGAAGGAGGGGCGTACATTAGGCGATCGATGGAACTTTGGAGTGAAAGAGCCGGAATATTGTGGCATTATGTTGGTGTCTTCTCATTTTTCATTTTTTTTTTTTTTTTTTTTTTTTTTTTGCATGGCAGCTTTGAGCCGAGCTTATTTCTTTGAGCTTCCCTTATGTCCCTATTCTGACAGCAATCTAGATAGTGTAGGGAGAATATATAAATATCGGCCAGGCCACAGTTTTTTTGCCAGGGGTTAATTCCCCTGGTTCGGCATGCGGGCGGGAGGGA
>PDND01000356.1:0-18613 GCA_002572855.1 [Emmonsia] crescens
GAAGTATTCAAGATACTGACTATTCTGAGCTGAAATTCAAGTTATTACATATGTTATATATCAAGAAAAAATGTATATTAGTATTCTAGAGTTAGAAAAATTCTGAGACTCTTTGAGTCTCAGATAGATATTATAGTCTCTGACTGTATATATCTATAATTAAAGAATAATAATAATAATAATCTATCACTTAACTTTTATCTTTAGAAGAGAGAGACTAATGTAGCAGACTATATCTGATTAATAGATCATTTCACTACACTTTACTGAAAGTATATACTTCATGAATTTTCACTTCTGAAAGCTTCAATTCTTGACTAAAACTTTCATTGAAGTCTCTATTCTTTCACTCTGAGATCTACTTAGAGCTTCATCTTATATATATATAAATATCTACTCTTATCAAGATTCTTACATCTTTTCTTTTTCTTCTCTAATATTTTCTATTTTATTATATAAGTTCTATATCTAATGCTGATCTTTTCAGTGTAGATCTATTACAACTATAGTATAACAGAAGATGGCAAGCTTGATTGAATAAAAAGAGCTAGCTAGTGAGATAGCTATATAATGAAAAACTAGGTCACATGATCAGAGAATCTGACACTCTCACTCATCATAGTAGCAGTACTTGAAACTATATATAAAAATAGATCTACTGCCAAGTACAGGTATAAAAGAAACTGAAAAAATAGAATAATTAAAATAGAAAAAAATCAGTTCAAGTATTATTCTTCTCAACATCTGTTCTCTCTAGCTCTTAATCTTTAAAATATTCTTTCATCTCTTATATTTCATAGATCTCAGAGACTTAGTAAGACTGTTCACTGTATTTTCAGTGAAGAATATATAGTAGAGCTTGATTTCACTCTTCTAAACAAGATTGTGAAGTATATGATAGTAGATCTCTATATACTTCAAGCAGTGTGAGATAGCTTCACTAGATAAGAGTTTAATAGCAGACTTATTATCAGCATGAATAATATAGATAAGAGTGTTAAAGAGAGAGAAAAAGAGTCTATCTTCAGCATCTAATTTATTCTGCTGAGTAGAGAGAAAGTCAGCATTAGTAAGAAGCTTATAAAGATGAATTAGCTCATAGACAGCTTCAGTAGATAATATATATTCAGTTTCAGTAGATGATTTAAATATGTCTGTCTGCTTGCAGCTACATCACATTATCAGATCATCAGTTATGTATATGATATAGTCAGTAGTGAAGCAGAAGCTGAGATCTCTACTCACTTAATCAGTATTCATATATATAATAGATTTGATATCAGTATTCTTATAATAAGTAACACTCTTATTCATTACACTCTGAAGATAGTGAAGTATATATTTAAAAGTAGCTCAATTCTTTGATATAGAGCAGAAGCTAAAATATTCAAGAAATTCACTGATAAAACTTATATCAGAATAGATATTAATAGTAAAATATTGAAGAGATTTAATATCTGATTGATAGAAGTGAAGTGTAAAGTTTCTTATATAGATAATAGACTCTTCATTATTATTTATAAAATTAATATTCTTCTTTATAGAGATGAAGATAGAGTGATAGTTATTCATAGAGAATTTCTTCAAAAGATTCTTAATAAATAGAGATTGAGATAGTGTTAGAGAAGTGAAATTCTGCTCTATCTTTATACTTAAATAGTGATTAGAAGCTTCTATATTTTTAATCTTATAATGAGTAGATATCTTGAAGTGAGCTTAGTGCAGATCATTGATATTCAGACTGTATAATTGAACATTATTAATATAGACAGTAATATAGATAATACAGATATCATGAATGAATAGATCTATATTATAGAAACTGATATAGAAGTCTGAAATAATGAGCATTCTTCACAGCTCTTCATATCACAATAAAGCAGCTTGCTTGAGACTATAGAGTTTCTGTATTAACTTGTATATAAGATTCTTATAACTCTCTTTGAATTCAGTGAATTGATATATATATATACATTCATGCTTCAGTAATTGAGTATTAAAAAATATAGTAATTATATCAATCTGCAGCATCTGTCAATTGTAAGATGCTGAGATTGTTATAAAAGCTCAGAATATAAAGATAGATATCATGAGAGTATATATTCTATTATAGTTAATCTCTCTTTTTTAATAGTTTTCACAGACTACTTATCTAGCTTTATATCAGATAATATTATCTGTGTTATTAATTTTCTTATTAAATATTTATAGATTATATAGAACAGTTATATCTGAGATGTGTTTAACTAGATATTAGATCTCTATTAGCTTCAATCTATTAATTTTATCAAGACAGATATAATAATAGTACTTTCATTTGAGAAATTCACAGATCTGTAAGAGATTTTTCAGAAGTAGTAGAGCAATGATTACTAAGTCAGTAGACAGTTTCAAATTCAATGATACAGTATCTCATTTAAAAAGATTGACTTTAGAGTCAGACTTATTCACACTGTTCTTTACTGAATCTGTGATATTAGTCTCATCAGAGACATGTGTGTTCTGCATTAAAAAAATTGAAATTCTTGAAGTAAGTTTATAATCAATTCATCAATCATTTGTAAATTTCATGAATAGATGAGACTCAGAGTGAAATGCTTCTTCAATGAAGAGATTGAAGTTCAATAAAGTAGAATGATTAGAAACTGTAATGATAACTTAACAGACAGCAGAGAGCAATTGCTTTATATTCTCTGATAATAGAGCAGAAGAATCTACTGCATAAAGATTCTCTTGAAAAACAACATTCTTTAAAATATAGAGACATCTGTTCAATAAGTCAATCAGACAATAATTAGTGAAGCTATTATAGTTAATGAAGATTAGTTCTAGAGAATAGAAGATCATCTTATTTATAAGCTTCAGAACTATCTTTAAAAAAGTCTTACAGTCTTAACAATGTATATCACAGATCAATGAAAGAGTTTCAAGTTATATTTTATACAGAGTAATCAGCTTCAGATCAGAGTTCTTGAAATCATTATATAGAATAATTAATATTGACATTAAATTAAGCAGCTCTGTAGCTGTAATCACAGCTTCATCTCACATCTTTTTAAAAGTGAAGACATCTATTAATAGAGCTCAGGCTTTTTCACATATTAATCTGATAGAGTGTTTGAATACATCATCTTACTATAAAGTGTGAGAAGAAGTAGATTCTCATTTAATTTCTTTGAATAGTATATACTGAGTGACTGTATTTGAATTCAATTTATTACAGTCAGAATAAACAATTATAATCTCACATTTAAGCAGATTTTTAATGAATTGATTGAAGATACACAGATATTTAAAAGTTTCATTCTTTCACTTTAAAAGAAAGATTCATCTCATTCTAGTGACATTGTCAGTTATAATCAATGTCAGCTTCTTATCACTATACATAGTGACTTTCTGACTCTCACTGAGTGTGTGACTCTCACTGAAGATATTCACTCAAATCTTTAGAGCTTTTCAAGTGACATGATGAAGTGAAGAATTCTTATAGAATGTATGCTTTTAAAAGGCCTTCATGCATGTAGCACAGAATGAGAGCTTTTTAAAACTCATTATCATGATATTAAATCAGAGATCTCTGAACATTTTAATGAAATTATCAGCTTCAATATAATCTAGCTGATGATGTCATTCATTGATTATCAATTACTTCAGAAGAATAGCAGAAATCTGAGAAGAAGAAAATATAATGAATGAGTTAGTATTGAGATTCTGAGAATTAACTAGATACTCTATCTCATTTCTACTAAATAAGCTGAGAGATACTGTATTAAAGTCATATTCAGTTGACATGATCTTCAGCTTTGAAATAGCTATGTAGATGAGAGCCTCATATATCAGATCATTCATAATTCTCTCATATATTAAAGAGTTATCAGAGAGAATATAGATATTATAATAAAAAAGATTAATATATATGACATTCTGATTATCTGAAGAGACAATTTCAAAATAGTTTTCTACATCTATATATATATTATGATAAGAATAGCTCTGATGTTTCAATAGATCAGCAGAAATGAGATTAGTGAAGAGTTCAGAGATAAAATAGATAGAATTGAATTCAATCATTCTATTCTCTATAGAGATGAATATCATTTCAACATCTTGAATTTTCAAGATAGTCTTATTAGTGACTTGAATCATCAGACTGTCAATTAAAAAAAATATTAAAAATAGAGATCTCTTATTGATTATATGACTCTCAGCATCAGTATCTTATATAGATACAGAGAATGAGTGAGATTCTGCTAGATATACTGAAACTCTAATAATCTTCACTAGATTAATTAATTGATATGAATTTTCACTGTCAGAGATGATCAATTGATCACTACTCTTACTATTATTCTTATTCTGAAATTCTTTGATTTTAGTGATATTCTTCTTCTATCAATTCTCTGAGACAGTTTTGAGATGAGCAGTTCAACATATTTTATTATAATATTAATTACACTTCAGACAGATAGATGCAGAGGTATATTTATTTTATTCATTATAGTTATTATGTTCTTCACAGTTATTATAAGTTCTTTCATGCAAGCTAGAGAGCATGATAGACAAGTCTAAAGAGTGAGAGAATTCTGATTTTTCAATAATATTGACTTGAGAAGTAGTAGTAGTTATAGCTGATAGTTGAGACTTCTTATTCTTTGTCTTGAGAGAATTCAAACAAGCATATATCTCTTTTATTAAAGAATTGATATTCAATATTATAGTGATGAATTTTAAGATCTGAGATTCTTCAATCTTATACTGAGTATAATTTCATCATATATTAGAGAGAGTGAAATAGAAGATATTAAATATAATAGAGTCTGAGAGCTTGACATCAAGCATCTTCAATTTCATGATAGAGATGTGAAACTTTTTAAAAAATAGATAAATGTTATTTATCTGTATCTCAGCTAGAGTCATGAACTTCACTGCTGTCTCACAGCATTACTGCATTTTTAAAATAGAATACTTATTCTCTAAAATATTTCAAAGAGTGTATACTATATAATTATTATTCTCTTATATAATATGAGTTTTTACAGTAGTACTGAGAGAATTCAATATAAAGATGTACAGTTATCTATTTTTAATGTTTCAAAAGAGTGCTTATTCAGAGCTTCTCAGAGAATTTTTATACTATCTTTTATCTATAATAACTCAGCACTGAGTATTAATTATCTTCATCTTCATAGCAGCTCTTCATATAATGTAGTTGACAGTATCAGTGAGAGTATTCAGCTTACTGATATTCTTAATATCTTGTTTAAACTGAGTAATTATCTTTTCAGCACAGCTATCAGAGTTGTATAAAATATAATTAAAAATATTCTCTATATCAGAGTTTCATACAGCACTTCAAGATACTGATAAAAAGAGTTAAAGAGAAAGTATATCTGAATTGAAGATCTACAGTTGTGTAAGTTCAAGCTACAGCTTTAAAATCTTACAATATTCTCTTTATATTATGAACTTTAACTTCTGTAAGTCTTAATCAGCTAAACAGCAGACAATATTATATTTATCTTCAATGATATTCAGATTCATCTCTGACTCATCAGAGAGTGAAGCTTGCTGTTTTCTCTTAATAGATTTAATAGTGAAAAGAGTTATAGTGAGGCTATTATAATCTCACTCTGATGTATTCAGACAATCAATAGAATTATTAATAGAGCTTTCAAATACTTCAGAGAAATGTTCTCAGACTGTAGATATAGAAGGTCTAGAGTGTATATTAAAATTAAATGAAGAAGAAGATGAGTGAGATGATGACTTCACTGAATCAGAAGAGTTTATATATTGAGAATGTGATCTTGTTATACAATAAGAATCAGAAGAATTTATCATCTCTCTCTTCTTATTAATTAAAGTGATATATTTCTTTTCAAAATAGAGTTTAATTCAGTAGATTTCTTGTCAAATCAGATTTCTCTAATGTATTTCATTAATTAGATGCAGATTTTTTATGTATTAAAAAAGTTATCAAGCTAAGCAAGCAGAGATAAAAAATTCAAAATAATATTAAAACAGTGACTCTTTTTCATAAATAAGATGATTTGTATTGAATGAAGTAAGATATCTATCTTTTTAATAAGAAATTATCTGAATTAACTGTGAATCAGTGTAAAACAGAGCTTATAATCTGATAGAAGGTGGCAAGCTTGATTGAATAAAGAGAGCTAGCTAGTGAGATAGCTATATGATGAAAAACTAGATCACATGATCAGAGAGTTTAATATAGTATTTATCATTTCTTTCACATGCAGAAGAAGTCTGTATTTAGTTACTTATATTCTTCTACTGATTAGCAGTGAAAGATAGAGAATTAGACATTCTTTTACTATCATTTTAATATATATATTCACTTATATATAGTATATAAAATAATACTGAAAGATTTAATTACTTCTCAATAATAATATTATTATCTTTACTCAAATCTTTAGAGAGAATAAATTTAACTTTCTTCTTCACTCTATTTTAAACTGTTTTACTTTCTATTTTTTTATAAGATAAATATTCTCTGATCTGTTATGCATGAAATTTTAATAGTATTTTCTTCTTTTTAATTCATTTAATAATGTTTTATTTATCTTTCTTGAATACTATTTTTTCAATAACTGATATAGAAAGCTTATATATATAAAATTTCTTCACAATCTCATTATCTGATTCACTATCATTATTAATATTATAAATAGAAATAGACTGCACTGCAATTCATTTATTATTTTATAATATATTCAAAGATACAGATTTAGAAGACTCTTTAATCTACTTAAAAAAACACTTAATCTAAGACAGATGTAATTTACTGTATAGAATCAGAATTTTCAAGTTATCAGATTTCACTGAATTAATTAAATATTTATTAATTATATTTCTATATATTTCATCTCTATTCATCATTACATTGAGCTTTTAATAAAACTGAATTGAATAATCAGAGTTTCTGCATTTAAAGTAAGTAAAAAATCTACTAGATCAGCTCTCTCTTTCAGAATTTAATTAAGTAAATACATTTATTTTCAGTTAATCATTTTATTTTGTATTATTAGAAAATTAATTACTGTCTTATCTTTGAAGAAGTTACAGATTTTCAGAAGAGTAGATATTTAATTAAAAATTATTGATGAGTTTCTGAAGCTGAGTAACTTATATAGAAAGATTATTTAAAAGATTCTCATTAAATTACTGCATAGATAAAATATATAATAAAGAAGAATTTATACTATACTGCTGAAATTTTTCAATTAAAATATTATTTTCAATACTATACTGGAAAAATAGATGTTTAGAATAGATGATAACAAAAAAAACACTTCAAACAATAAAATCTTATATAAAAAGACAATAAAAGTGTGAACAAGAGAAGAAAGAGAGTGCTAGATATCTCTAAACAGAGAAGAATGACATCAGCTGAGAAAGATGTAATGAAGAAGATAAAAATAGATGATGTATATAAAACTTAATATATATCAGAGTAGAAAAACTCTACTAAACAGAATATAAAGATAGATAATCTAGCTACAGCTATACATACACTTACTAAGATTTTTAGAGAAGAAGAGAGAGATAGAGAGATTAATAAAAGAGAAAAGAAGTATCTTCAGAAAATAATGAAAATAATAAAGAGAATAAAGATAGAGCTGTGTAATTAGCTGCTAAAAAGACTGAAATAAGTAATAAATATATTAATATATTAAAACTTGTATAATAAATTCAATGAAGCTCTGATATAAGCAGCAGTTATTATCAGAGAAGAACTCTCAGTTAAAATCATATTAATAAAAATATTAAAAGAAATGATAATTATATATCACAGCTGTAATATTATATCAGAAGCTGAGCATATCTCTGAAGTGATTATAAAATGAGTATATAAAATTATTAAAAATATAATAAAGAGTGTGATGATAATAGTGAGATATATACTCAGTGAAAACATAATATTAATAATAAATACTCAGAATATTAAGACAGAATTGACAGTGAATAATAACTGAATGCATGAATGAGAGAATAAAGTGTATATAAAGTATAAAATGTATACAGTATTAATTAAAAGTATATCACTGAATATTATTAATTAAAACACTCTGAAATAGACAGTTAAAAGTATATATAAGTAGAACTTAACTCTATAATACAGAGCACTGATTTATAAAATGAATAAAATTACAGTAAAATAATAGAGATTTTATAAAAATATAATTATTAATATAACAGTATTATATCAGATCAATATTTTAATAGATAGTAATATTATTTTAAATAATAAATACTACACAGCTGAGATTTTTTACAGAGAAACTTAAATAATCTAATACTTTAACTATCAGTAATATAAATATATTATCTACTTCTATTAAAAAGAGAAGATCTGTAATCACTATGTATAGAAGAATCACAGTGATAAAATCTACTCTAAAGTACTAAAAAAAAGCAAGCTTAAGTGTAGTAACTGTTAAGAAAATTATATAGTCTGAAATCTCAGCTGTCTAAAGAGAAAAGCTATTATTAAAAATATAAAAAAAGCACTGATAGAGTGATCAAAACACTATAAAATAAAAATATCAGATATAGAAGACTTTCACTATTTAAAAAAAAGAAACAGACTATAATAGAATGAATTGATAGAGATACTTAGAAGAGTAGAAAAACTTATAGATATAGTAAAAGTAAAAGTACTATAGTAGAGATTTATAACAGACTTTATATAAACTGTAAGTAGTTAAAATATAGCTAGAGTATCTGTATAAAATGATATAATACAGAGTATTTAATAGAATAAACTATAAAGAAATATCTAGCTATTCTATAATATAATATATATAAGTTAGACAGAGTTATGAGCTCTCTACTAATAAAGCTTAAAACAGTACTAAACTATAATATAATTATAATACAGAAACTATAAATATAGAAATAACTTAGAATAGATATATATTATTCAACTAACTATAGCTTCTGACAGATAGAAATGAAGAAAGAGAGTATAAAAGTGTACTTTCTAATTAGTAAGTAACTGACAGTAAGAATATGAAAGATTAAAACAGTCTTTATATATATACTAGTGCTCACACTGAAAACAGAGAGAAAATCAATTAATATTATAAACATGTACACAGTACTGCTAGAGAGCTACACAGTAATACTTATTAACTCTTTTATTTATCAGTTATAAGAAATGATGAAGAAGACAGAGACAGTGCTATAAATATAAACTGAAAATTAAAGTATATAATAAATGAAAACTGTAGTAATCAAAGACTTTAATATATATCACTTTCAGTGAAAAAATAAAAGAGTTAGATAGAACTTTATTATAATATAAAAACTAAATATATAAATCAGTATTTTAAATCTGCATCTAGTGATATTAGAAGAAACTATAATCTGATAAAATAGAGAAAGCTTCAATATTATAGTAAATTTAGTCTTTTTATCACTCAGACTTTACAGTATAATAATTAGTTATAAAATAGACTCAGAAGTAGATATAGTCTCAGATCATCTATCAGTAGTCACAGTTATTAAACTTAATATTATATAGATAAATAGAGAAAGAAGACACTGATATCAAGTATACTTAGAATAGATAATATAGAATAGTTAAACACTGCAGAGCTCAGAAGCTTTTCTATTCAGAGAATAAATAAATAGCTATACAGTCTATTTTATAAACTTTATAAAAAATCTAGCAGTTAAATATATAAAAGTTATAAAATATAAACAGTATAGTCATATCTGATGATCATTATAAGTCACTAAAATAGTCAATGAATATAAAAAAGTTAAAAGAAATAGATATATCTCTGAGAAAAGCATGATCAGAGTCTAAGTACTGTGAAATAGAGAGATTAAACTGATTAAAATAAATAGCTTCAGAAATCTAATACACAGTATAGAATCTAAGCTTAAACTGACAGAAGATGATAAGCTTGATTGAATAAAGAAAGCTAGCTAGTAAAATAGCTATATAATGAAAAACTAGATTATGTGATCAGAGAGTCTGACACTTTCACTCACTATAGTAGTGATACTTGAAACTATATATAAAAATAGATCTACTGTCAAGTACAGATATAAAAGAAACTGAAAAAATAGAATAATTAAAATAGAAAAAAATTAGTTCAAGCATCATTCTTCTCAATATTTACTCTCTCTAGTTTTTAATATTTTAAATATTCTTTCATCTTTTATATTTTATAGATTTCAGAGATTTAGTAAGACTGTCTACTGTATTCTCAGTGAAGAGTATATAGTGAAGCTTGATTTCACTCTTTTAAATAAGATTGTGAAGTGTATGATAGTGAATCTCTATATACTTTAAGTGACATGAAATAGCTTCACTAGATGAGAGCTTGATAGTGAACTTATTATTAATATGAATGATATAGATAAGAGTGTTAGAGAGAGAGAAAATGAGTCTATTTTTAATATCTAATTCATTCTGCTGAGTAGAGAGAAAGCTGATATTGATAAAAAGCTTGTAAAGATGAATCAGTTTATAGACAGTTTCAGCAGATAATATATATTCAGTCTCAGTAGATGATTTAAATATATCTGTCTACTTATAGCTATATCATATCACTGAGTCACTGATCATGTATATAATATAGTCAGTAGTAAAGCAGAAGTCAGAGTCTCTACTCACTTAATTAGTATCTATATATATAACAGACTTAATATCAGTATTTTTATAATAGATAATGTCTTTATTCATTGCACTCTGAAGATAGTAGAGTGTATATTTAAAAACAGCTCAATTCTTTGATGTAGAGTGAGAGCTAAAATATTCAAGAAATTCACTGATAAAACTTATATCAGAGTAAGTATTAACAGTGAAATACTGAAGAGATTTAATATCTGATTAATAGAAGTAAAGTATAAAGTTTCTTATATAGATAACTGACTCTTTATTATTATTTATAAAATCAATATTCTTCTTTATAGAGATGAAGAAAGAGTGATAGTTATTTATAGAGAATTTCTTCAAAAAATTCTTAATAAATAGAGATTGAAATAGTATTAGAGAAGCAGAATTCTACTCTATCTTTATACTTAAATAGTAGTTAGTGTTTCTCACATTCTTAATCTTATAGTGAACAGATATTTTGAAGTGAGCTTAGTATAGATTATTAATATTCAGACTGTATAATCAGACATTATTAATATAGACAGTAATATAGATAATATAAGTATCATGAATAAATAGATCTGTGTTATAGAGACTGATATAAAAGTCTGAAGTAATGAGTATTTTTCACAGCTTTTTATATTATAACAGAGCAGCTTGTTTAAGACTGTAGAGTTTCTATATTAACTTATATATAAGATCTTCATAATTCTCTTTGAATTCAGTGAGTTAATATATATATATATATTTATACTTTGATAATTGAGTATTAAGAAATGTAGTAATTATATCAATCTACAGCATCTGTCAATTACAGAATACTGAGATTATTATAAAAGCTTGAAATATGAAGACAGATATTACAGAGATGTATATTCTATTATAGTTAATCTCTCTTTTTTAATAGTTTTCACAGACTACTCATCTAGCTTTATATCAGATAATATTATCTGTATTATTAATCTTCTTATTAAATACTTATAGATTATGTAGAACAGTTATATTTAAAGTGTGTTTAACTAGATATCAGATCTCTATTAACATTAATCTATTGATCTCATTGAAATAAACATGATAATAGTATTTTCATTCAGAGAATTCATGAGTCTGTGAAAGATTTTTTAAGAATGATAGAGTAATGATTACTGAGTCTGTAGATAGTTTTAAATCTAATAATACAGTATTCTGTTCAAAAAGATTGACTTTAAAGTTAGACTTATTTATACTATTTTTCACTGAATCTGTGATATTAGTTTTATCAGAGATATGTGTGTTCTACATTAAAAAGATTGAAATTCTTGATATAAGTTTATAATCAATTCATTAATCATTTGTAGATTTCATGAATAGAGAAGACTTAAGATAAAATGCTTCTTTGATAAAGAGATTGAAGATGAGATAGTTAGAAACTGTAATAGTGATTTAATAAGTAATAGAGAGTAATTGCTTCATATTCTCTGACAGTGAGATAGAAGAATCTGCTGTATGAAGATTCTCTTGAAAAATAATATTCTTTGAAATATAGAGATGTCTGTTTGAGAGATCAATCAGACAATAATTAGTGAAACTGTTATATTTAATAAAGACTAGCTCTAGTGAGTAGAAGATCATCTTATTAATAAGTCTCAGAACTATTTTCAAGAAAGTCTTACAGCTTCAATAATATATATTATGAGTTAATAAAAGAGTTTTAAGTTATATTTTATATAGAGTAATTGACTTTGAGTCAGAGTTCTTGAAACTGTTATACAGAATGATTGATATCAGTATTAAATTAAAAAACTCTATAGCTGTAATTATGACTTCATCTCACATCTTTTCAGAAGTGAAGATATCTATTAATAGAGCTTGAGCTTTTTTATATATCAATCTAATAGAGTGTTCAGATATACTATCTTGCTACAGAGTGTGAAAGAAGATAGATTTTTATTTAATTTCTTTGAATAGTATATACTGAGTGACTGTATTTGAATTCAATTTATCATAGTCAGAATAAATAATTATAATCTCACATTCTAGCAGATTCTTAATA
This sequence comes from [Emmonsia] crescens, assembly GCA_002572855.1. NCBI lineage: Eukaryota > Fungi > Ascomycota > Eurotiomycetes > Onygenales > Ajellomycetaceae > Emergomyces > [Emmonsia] crescens. Next base: position 12,669 of record PDND01000356.1, read on the forward strand.
AATTGATTGAAAATACACAGATATTTAAAAGTTTCATTCTTTCACTCTAAAAGAAAGATTCATCTCATTCTAGTGATATTATCAGTTATAATCAATGTCAGTTTCTTATCACTGTATATAGCAGCTTCAGAGACAGAGAGCTAACTCTCACTAAGTATCTGACTTTCACTGAGTATCTGACTCTCATCAAAGATATTCATTTAAATCTTTAAAACTTTTTGAGTGACACAGTAAAGCAGAGAATTCATATAGAATACTCACTTCTGAGAGATCTTCTCATATATAGTGCAGAATAAAAGCTTTTTAGAACTTATTATTATAATATCAAATCTGAGATCTCTAGACATTTTAATGAGATTGTCAGCTCTGATATAATCTAGTCAACAATATTATTCATTGATTATCAATTACTTCAGAAGAATAGCAGAAACTCAAGAAGAAGAGAATATAATGAATGAGTCAGTATCAGAATTCTGAGAATTAACTAGATACTCTATCTTATCTCTACTAAACAGATCAAGAGATGCTGTATTGAAATTGTATTCAGTTAATATAATCTTCAGCTTCAGAACAGCTATATAGATGAGAGCTCTGTATAATAAGTCATTTATAATTCTTTTATATATCAGAGAATTGTTGAAGAGAATATAGATATTGTAATAAGAAAGATTAGTATATATAACATTCTGATTATCTGAAGAGATAATTTCAAAATAGTTTTCTGTATCTATATATATATCACAGTAAGAATAGCTCTGATATTTCAATAGATTAGTAGAAATGAGATTAGCAGAGAGTTCAGAGATAAAGTAGATAGAATTGAATTCAATCATTCTATTCTCTATAGAAATGAATGTCATTTCAACACCTTAAATCTTTAAAATAGTTTTATTAGTAACTTGAACTGTTAAGCTGTCAATTGAAAAGAATATTGAGAATAGAGATCTCTCATTAATTATATAACTTCTGATGTCAGTATTTTATATAGATACAGAGAATGAATGAGATTCTGCTAGATATACTGAAACTCTAATAATTTTCACTAGATTAGTTAATTAATATGAATTCTCATCATCAGAGATGATCAACTGACTACTACTCTCACTATTATCTCTATTCTGAAATTCTTTAATTTTAACAGTATTCTTCTTTCATTAATTCTTCAGAGCAGTTTCAGAGTGAGCAGTTCAACACATTTCATTATAACATTAATTATACTTTAGATAGATAGATGCAGAAGTATATTTATCATATTTATTATAATTATCATATTCTTTATAATTACTGTGAGTTCCTTCATGCATACTAGAGAATGTAATAGATGAGTTCAAAGAGTGAGAGAATTCTGATTTTTTAATAATATTAACTTGAGAAGTAGTAGTAGTTATAGCTGATAGTTGAGACTTCTTATTCTTTATCTTGAAAGAATTTAAATAAGTATATATCTCTTTTATTAAAGAATTGATATTCAATGTCACAGCAGTGAATTTTGAGATTTGAGATTCTTTAATTTTATACTGAGTATAATTTCATTATATATTAGAGAGAGTGAAATAGAAGATATTAAATATAATAAAATTTAAGAACTTGATATCAAGCATTTTCAATTTCATGATAGAGATGTGAAACTTCTCAAAAAATAGATAAATATCATTTATCTATATTTCAGCTAGAATTATGAATTTCACTATTATTTTACAGTGTTGCTATGTTTTTGAAATAGAATACTTATTCTCTAGAATATTTCAAAGAGTGTATACTATATAATTATCATTCTCTTATATAATATGAGTTTTCACAGTAGCACTGAGAGAATTTAATATAAAAATGTATAGTCATCTATTTTTAGTATTTTAAAAGAATGCTTATTCAGAGCTTCTCAGAGAATTCTTATACTATCTCTTATCTATAATAACTCAGCACTGAGTATTGATTATCTTTGCTTTTATAGCAGCTCTTTATATAATATAGTTGACAGTATCAGTGAGAGTATTCAGCTTACTGATATTTTTAATATCTTATCTGAACTGAGTGATTATCTTCTTAGCATAACTATCAGAGTTATATAGAGTGTATTTAAAAATACTCTCTATATCAGAGTTTTATACAGCATCTCAAGACATTGATAAAGAGAGTTAAAGAGAAGATATATCTGAATTGAAGATCTGCAGTTATACAAGTTTAAACTGCAGCTCTAAGATTTTATAACATTCTTTTTATATTATGAACTTCAACTTCTGTGAGTTCTAATCAGCTAGATAATAAACAATATTATATTTATCTTCAATGATATCTGAATCTGTCTCTGACTCATTGAAAGATGAAGCAGCTTGCTGTTTTTCTCTAACAGATTTAACAGTGAAGAGAGCTGTAGTGAAGCTATTATAGCTTTACTCTGATATATTCAGACAATCAATAGAATCATTAACAGAGCTTTTAAATACTTTAGAGAGATGTTCTCAGACTGTAGATATAGAAGATCTAGAGTGTGTATTAAAATTGAATGAAGAAGAAGATGAGTGAGATACTGATTTCACTGAGTTAGAAAAGCTGACACATTGAGAATGTAATTTTATTATATGATAAGAATCAGAAGAATTCATCATCTCTCTCTTCTTATTAATTAAAGTGATATATTGCTTTTCTCTTCAAAATAGAGTTTAATTTGATAGATTTCTTATTAAATCAGATTTCTCTAGTATATCTCATCAATTAGATACAGATTTTTCATATGTTAAAAAAGTTATCAAGCTAAGCAAGCAGAGATAAAAAATTCAAAATAATACTAAAACAGTGACTCTTTTTTGTAAATAAGATAATTTGTATTAAATGAAGCAAGATGTCTATCTTTTTAATAAGAAATCACTTAAATTGACTGTGAATCAGTGTAAAATGAGTCTCATAATCTGACAGAAGATGACAAGCTTGATTGAATAAAAAGAGCTAGCTAGTGAGACAGCTATATAATGAAAAACTAGGTCATGTGATCAGAGGGTCTGACATAAACTACTTTGAAAAATAACTAAATAAAAGCAGTGAAGTGATAATACTTATACACAGTTTTTAAAAATTTCATTATTAAAAAGAGAGAAGTCAGAGAACTTAATAGTAATAATTATATTTAAAAATAAGATAGAAACTCTGCAGTAGTAATTCTTTCTCTCATCATTAAAAACTAATACAGAGAATATAAAGCTAGAACTGTGATTACAGAAGATAATTAATAAAATAAGTATTACAGAGAAAAGAATGACAGCACTAATAGTATAACTATTAAATAATAAAGTATCAGAAGTAAATGAAGTCTTTAATAGATTTTTTAAAATACTGAGATCAGTCTTTGTTAAAGTAATAATAAAACTTATTAAAATATATTAAAAGTGAGAATACTATTCAAAGATCTTCAAGATAGCTAGAATAGTGATACTTAAAAAGTCTGAGAAGAAAAATTATTAAAAAATAGAAATCTAAAGACTTATAGCACTGCTGAATATAGTGAGAAAGATTATAGAAATAGTAACTGTATAGAAACTCAGATATCTGATAGAGTAATATAATCTACTACTTTTTTAATAGATGAAAATTAAATAAAAATACTTAACAGAAATAGTAGTTTTATTACTATTAGTATAGATTAGAATAGTCTGAAAGAAGTCTGATACAGTAACTATAGTACTGTTTTTAAATATTTCAGAAATCTATAACAGAGTGCTCAAAGATTATCTAATTTATATTTTTTAAAAGAAGAGATTATCAAGATAATTGATAGAGTGAGTGTACTTCTTTATATCAGAAAAATACTTCACACTCAGTTTTAAAAAGTAGAAAATAGAGATATTTAATATTATAATAGATATATTTTAAGATTTATCACTATCATTAATTCTCTTTCTATTCTATAATAAGAAGCTGCTATAAATGTACTCTTCAGAGAATAGATCAGTGAACTGTATAGACTTCATAAATAATATAAATATAATAGTCTATAAACACTTAATAGAAGTCAACTGTACACAGCTGTAAATAATATATAGAAATTGTGAAAAATGAGTAAACAGATATAAAGTTATTTTTATCTCTTAAAAATATAAATTAATACACTTTATCAAAGTATAAACATATTTTAATTAAGATTATTCTCTGTAACTGTCACAGTAAATTATTAAATTATAGAAAATTATAAAAGTATTAAGTGTCTGACTGAATTCAAAGCTATAATAAAAGAGTTATATAAATATAATTATAGAAAAAATGAAATCATAGATAAAAGTATTAATTTAAATTATATAAATTATCTGAGATATATTTCTTTATCAAATCAGAATAATATATAATATAATTATATAGTTAGTCATTACTTATAATATAATTACATGACATTAACTGTAAGTTAAGTATAAAAATGAAATATGAAACAAGTATTAAACAGAAGATTTAATAAGAATTTAAAATGAATATTTAAAAGTAGTAATAGAAGTTTACAGAGTAATATTTACATTCACACTGAAAACTAAGATATATATATTATTATTGAATATCTATTTTAATGAAATAATGATAAGAGTTATAAAAAGAATGAAGAGCTTGAGTATAATAACTCAGATTGAAAAGATATGTAAAACAGTGAAAGTTAGACTATAAAGAAGAGAATAGAGATTAAAAAAGTCTATTAAAAAGATATTACACTCTGAAAAGCTATCAGAGAACTGAGAAAGAGTCTGAATAGAAGAAGTAAGAAGAGAGAATATACAGAGTGTAAAATTAGTGAATACTGAATATATTCTCTTTTAACAGTGAATTAAAAGAGAAATTCTAAGTAGATAAAGAAAATAATGAAAGATAAGAACATCATTATAATATAAGCTTTTTAAATAATTTTTAGATAAAAAAACTATTAACTGATATAAAAAACTAAATAAAATCAGAAGCTTACTGATTATTCAGCTTTAATCAGATAAAATAGATCTAGCAGTATTTTTCAATAGAAAATAGATATCTGACTACTTAATATTAGTCTGTGAGTGTGAATACTTATATAAAATAGTAATATATATAATTATATACTGTGATCACTTTTAACACAGTCAGAAGAATCTACTTTATAAAAATAGACTAGATAAGAAATAACTTCTAGATATTAAAGAAGAACTATACTACTTAATAAAATAATGACTAAATCAGAGAATTCTGTTATAATTCTCACTAGTCAGAACACTAAATATCTATTAATACTGAATTATATAAAATAAGACTGAAAGAATATAAAAAGTGTAGTCACTCTCAGTAAATATAAGTTTAGTATATTAGAATAGATAAAAAATAATTATAGTATATATCATAATATCTGACTTATATAAAAAGTGCACACACTTTCACTTATTCTATATAGAAAATGTCTTTTCTTTATTTAAAAGACAGATATAGTGCACATCTCAACATCTAGCATGTATATAAAGTATATATACTCTCACTCATTTTATATAGAAAGTGCTTTTTCTTTATTTTAATAGAGTATACAGAGTGTGTTCATTCTCTCTCTCTCTCTAAAAATAGTAATAATTGATTTCTAATAATCTGAAGCTTCTCTAATTATTTAAATAGATCTGATGTATATGAAGTTTTTAACTCAGTGATAAATAAGCTTATTACATAATTTTCTCTGTTAAATAGTATACACAGTCTTCTCATATATTCTCATAATTAAGTGATGTATAAAATAATAATAATAATATACTATACTGCTGATTTTACAAAGATTATATTATTAAAATAAGAAATTAAAGATGTTAAATAATTTCTTCTATATTCATTATTATTATTATTATTATTATTATTATTATTCTTCAATTATAGATATATATAGTCAGAGACTATAATATCTATCTGAGACTTAAAGAGTCTCAGAATTTTTCTAACTCTAGAATACTAATATACATTTTTTCTTA
>PDND01000357.1:0-18603 GCA_002572855.1 [Emmonsia] crescens
CTAACCGCGAATTGGCCCACCGCCTTCGCGGCTCCCTCGACGAATATAGCTACAGTTCCGCCCAACAGCTTCTTCTCTACGGAGTATTCCCAACCCTAGAAGTCGTCTTTTTCTCGTCTTTTTTTTTTTTTTTTTTTGATTTGACAAAAGAAAGAAAGAATTTGCAAACCTCCGTGCAGTCCTTGACCAACGAAACCCACTACAAATATAAAAGATAACTCCCAGGACGTGAACAGTTCAAAGGCTTCTGTTGACAGGGCACGTCCCCTGCTTCTTCTGTCTTTTTTTGTTTTTGGCGCGGCATGTCGTTTTCAATCACAGAGCTAGATAATACGGTCCGAGCCTTCTATGAAGGGAAAGGTGATATTGTAAGTGTTATTTTTATTTTTAAATTTTGGTCATGCTCAGATATATAAATATAATGGAAAGACAATCGCTCAAAAAAAGAGGGGAGGGTGAAGCAAAGAAAAGAATCTCAGACCAGCAGGACCTCCAAAAGTGTGGGCATTTTAACTAATCATTTTCTCTTTTATACAGCAAAAACAAGCCGAATACGCCTTGACCGAGGTGATTATCCCCTACCCGCCATTTCTTCCTGATCTCTCCCCCAGTTTACCTTGTTGTTTCGTAAGACGTTTGTGTTTTATCTGACAAACTTTTGGGGAACTACAGTTCAAGCAAAATCCCGATGCATGGCTCGTAGTAGCGGATATCCTTCAGCAATCCGGATATGTCTACACGAAATGTAAGGACGGCCCCGTTCAACCCCTATATTATAGATGCGTATGTAGGACATTTGTGGGCTGATTTGTTGTTATAGATCTTGGTTTACAGGTGTTGGATGATCTTATTACGACAAGATGGAATATCCTTCCGCTTATGCAACGTCAAGGTAGCCATCCCCGTCATGTTCCTTTTATTTTTATTTTTCTCTGTTGTTGTAGCTATTCTTAACTTGCATGAACAGGCATTCGGAATTTCATCTGCGAATGCATCATCGAACACTCGAATACGGAAGAGAAACTGAAGAACGAGAGAGCCTTCCTTAACAAGCTCAATCTTGTGCTGGTATCCATATTGAAACAGGATTGGCCAGATAACTGGCCGGAGTTCATCGAAGAAATTACCAAGGCATCTCCTGCCAATCTGTATGTCTGCGAGAATAACATGGCGATTTTCCGACTGCTATCGGAGGAAGTGTTCGATTTCTCCCAGGACCAAATGATCTCCGAAAAGGCAAAGCGCCTGAAGACGGCGATGTGCAATGAATTCCCCCTGATCTTCAACCTCTTCTCCCAAATTCTGGCAGATGCACACCAGAGCAGCCTCATAAAAGCCACGTTAGAAACATTGCTTCGCTTCCTAAACTGGATTCCGCTCGGATATGCTTTTGATCAGAAAATTATCACCAAGCTACTAGACAGGTTTTTGATGGTGCCCGATTTCATGAACTTGACACTCAAGTGTCTAACAGAGATTGGGAGTGTACAAATTGGGTCGCAATACCTGTTTGACGAGACTCTTGTGCAAATGTTTACGAATACGTTGCTGAAGGTATCGGAAATGATCCCTTCACCGTTGGATCTCAAGCAAACCTATGCTACTAGCAATTCGCGTGAACAAGAGTTTATTTTGAATTTAACCCTCTTCCTTTGCAATTTCTTCAGTGTTCACCTAAATGTAAGTTTTATTCTCTGTTTAACCCACCCCGCTGTCTTTTCTGGTGTTTCTGGTGAATCTAACAGGGACTGCTCCCGATATTGTAGCTCCTCGAAAAACTCCCCGATACCAACGTCCTCATTCGTGCGCATTTTTATCTTATCTGTATTAGTAAGATCGAAGATAGGGAAATTTTCAAGATCTGCCTCGAGTACTGGACAAAACTGGTGCAAGAGTTGTACGAGGAAATGCAACAGCTTCCAATCACAGACATCAACCCCTTAGTCAATATGGGCGTTAGCGGCCTTTCGAATGGAGGGGCCCCGAACCCTAATACCCTGGCCAACTACCCGCTCCGAAAACACAAATACCAGGAGGTCCTATCAGAACTGAGAGTAGTGATGATTGAGAAGATGGTGAGGCCTGAGGAAGTTCTAATCGTGGAGAACGACGAGGGCGAAATCGTACGCGAGTTTGTTAAAGAGAGCGACACCATTCAGCTCTACAAGACCACTAGGGAATGTTTGGTATACCTGACCCATCTAGACGTGGTGGACACTGAAAATATTATGGCGGATAAACTGGCCAAGCAAGTTGACGGCTCCGAATGGTCGTGGGCGAACTGCAACACGTTGTGCTGGGCGATTGGCTCCATATCCGGCGCTATGAACGAGGAGACCGAAAAACGATTCCTTGTCACCGTTATTAAGGACCTACTTGGCCTGACGGAAATGAAACGGGGCAAGGACAATAAGGCTGTCGTGGCGAGTAATATCATGTACATTGTTGGGCAGTACCCGCGGTTTTTGAAGGCGCACTGGAAGTTTTTGAAGACAGTAGTGAACAAGTTGTTCGAGTTTATGCACGAGACTCATGAGGGTTAGTATTTCAATTCCTGATCTCGAGAAAAGAAAGAAAAAAATGGCTCACGTGAAAATCCCAAAGGTGTCCAGGATATGGCGTGTGATACGTTCATCAAAATTGCCAACAAGTGCAAGCGCCATTTCGTCGCGCTTCAACCCGGTGAGAGCGAACCGTTCATCGAAGAAATCGTCCGAACTATGCGGAAAATCACCTGCGACCTCTCCCCGCAACAAATCCATACGTTCTACGAGGCCTGCGGTTATATGATTTCGGCCCAGGGCCAGAAGAGCCTACAGGATCGTCTGATTGAGAACCTCATGGCGTTGCCAAATTCGGCGTGGGATGCTATAATCAGCCAAGCCACGCAGAATCCATCCATCTTGGAAGACCCAGAGACCATTAAGATTATTGGTAACATTATGAAGACGAACGTTGCCGCGTGTTCGTCAATTGGAAGTTACTTTGACTCACAGATAGGCCGTATCTATCATGATATGCTCAATATGTATAGGGCGACCAGTCCGCTTATATCTGATGCTATTGCTAGGGGTGGTGAGTCCTCTTCCTCTTTTTATATGTAAATTGCATTTACTTGATATTAATCATTTTTCCCCATTAGGAGAGAACGCCACGAAAATGCCCAAGGTTCGGGGTCTGCGAACGATTAAGAAGGAAATCCTAAAGCTTATAGGCACCTATGTGGAAAAAGCGGACGATTTGGAAATGGTTAATGCTAACATGGTACCCCCCTTGTTGGATGCTGTCCTTGTGGATTACAACAACAACGTTCCGGATGCTCGGGAAGCTGAGGTCCTCAGCGTTATGACGACTCTCGTCCGCAAACTTCATGTAAGTCTCCGCTAATGTCTTTCGACGGGGCTCATTCCGTTTTGTAGCAGAGCTAACAATGCCACAGAACCTAATGGAAGACAAAGTTCCACTTATCATGGAATGTGTGTTCGCATGTACGCAAGCAATGTTGGACGCGGACCCCCACAAATATCCCGAACACTATGTGGAGCACTTCAAGCTCCTGCAGGCCATCAATCTTTACTGTTTCCCCTCCCTCATACGACTAGGTGAAAGTCAATTCAAGTACGTGATCGAATCGGTCGAGAAGGCGAGCAAGCACGATGACAGAGAAGTGGAAAATACCGGCTTGACAATATTCCTCGAGTTGGTAAATAATATGGCTGAAACGGACCCGCAACTATCGACCCATTTCTTCAAACGATTTTACCTGACTATTCTTAAGAATGTCTTTGCCGTTCTTACTGATAGTAGTCATAAAGCTGGTATGTTAATTTTTGCCCTCGGTGCCAAAATTTGTGGAGCGGAGTGCTAATATATGCCCCTTTTTCTTCCGCCCCCGTCGCTTCATAGGATTCAAAAACCAAGCAATGCTTCTCTCCCGCATGCTTTACCTCGTCAAAATTAACAAGATCCCCGATGGGGGCATAGGCCCTCCGGAGGAAGCTACAACTGCGGGAACCAATAAGGTCGTCGTTGAACATTATTTGACCGTTAAATTGCAAGAATACTTCCAGAATCTAAATAAGTGAGTAGAGTTTATCCATAGAATACCTTCGCCTTTTTTCTTCCTTATAGGCCACTCCTAACAATATATATCACCACACAGAACCCAAATCAGTAACTTCGTCGACGGTCTCTTCGGTTTCAATGACGACTTCAACAAATTCAAAACACACCTCCGCGACTTTTTAATCTCCCTGAAAGAATTTGCCGGCGACAACGCTGAGTTGTATGCTGAGGAGCGCGAGCAAGCGCTACGGGATGCCAAAGCCGCCGAGAGGGATCGGCTGATGAAAGTTGGTGGGCTGTTGAAGCCGGCTGAGATGGATCAGGAGGACGAGTTGTGACTTGATGAGGAGCTTCGGGCTGAATTTGCTAGGGGTGTGCATGTGGAGTCTAGAGCTTCTCCGTCCCTGTCGTTCCCCTCTTCTTCTCACCATCAAGCAGCGGGCGTAGATAAGAAGGATGGATTAGATGGCTGGGATATGTACCGCTGTTGACTTTAAAGACATCGGACATCAGAGAATCAGAAAAATAAGAAAGCTCGGTTTCATGACGATTGATAGTGATTGAGTAGTATGTTTTTTTGTCTTCTTTGTCTCGCTTTCCAGATCTTCTTTTTTCTTTGTTTACATCATGGAATGGACGAGGGAGCTCTCAAATACATGTTCCGCGGATTTGGGGTGGGACAGTATGGATCAGTTGAGAAGTTTGGTCAGGGCGTTTGTTATTGTATCTCAGAAGGGGCTTGTATCTTCTTTCTCTAGTACCTCAACTCGCTGGTGCTGATACCTGTACTAGGATAATTGTCAATATATTTTTCAAGGTTAGAAAAGGGGGATAATGAGAAAATAATCAAATCTCAAAAGTAAAAATGGAAAAGCCAGAAACAAATCTGATATATTTTTTTTCAAAACACAAGACGAAGGGAAGTTAAAATTATCAATAATTAAAATTTCATGATAAATTAAATAATTTTTGAAGTTGCGGTCTTCAAGAAACAATTACTTTAATACTAAATTGATGCATTTTCACATTCTTAAACCAATCTTTAAAAGAACAAGAATTAGAAACTCCCAGATTAAGTCACGTGGCCAGAATAACATCCTGTTCCAAGGTTATGTCATCGCTCTTCGCCGTCCCTCCCAATCTAAATCAATCCAAACCTCCTTTACCCCTCCCAAGGACAAAAGAGAAACCACATAAAGCAAACTAAGGAATAGGGGCAACGCAATGTCCAGAGACAGAGGCGCAATGACGCCAAGGCTTCGTACTGGAGGAGCCAGCAGCACTGGCACAATTGCCCAGGTGGAGACGACAGGCGGACATCAACAGCATCAACAGCAGGTTAGAATAACAGGTCGGTTGAGGTTAAGAGCTGAGGCGGACACTGAGGCGGAAACGGGAACGGGGACGGGGCAGGCTGGTAGAAGGAGTATTCGCTGGGCGGAGGATGTGGTTGACAATGAGGGGTTGGGGAGGAAGAGCTCGAAGGGTATGTAAATGGCATTGTTTTTTTATCTGCGCAGTTTTGTTCCAAACGACATTTTTACGTTTTATTTTATTTTTTTAACCTGCAGTTTTTCTGTTCTTCGAGCTATTTGCAACGGCATGATTTTTGTCCCTCCAGTCCTTACCCTCCCTATATAACCCACAACTCCGTCATCCTTCAAGCCCCATCTTCTGTCCCCTTTCTGATGAACCCAGCCAGCCGGCTAGCCAGCCAACCAATTTATCAATCACTAACCTCCCTATTTAGTTTGCTGCATCTACCACAAAGCCCGTCCTGTAGGCGAAAGCAGCTCCGAATCCTCGTCAGACTCCTCTTCTGACTCTAGCGATAGCGACAGTGACGTCGACACCGGCGAAGCCAGAATGGCCAATGGCCGTGCACCTGCTAACCGTATCCATCGTCACGGGCACAGGCAGCATGATCATAACAGCCCTCAGCATGACGGACCTTCAGAACAGAAAGGGGTACATGACAGTGACGGTGGAACCGATAGCGACAGTTGTTGCGACGGTTCGTCGAAGAAGGACGGCGATGGCGCTGGCAGTGGTGGTGATACAAATAAGCGCAAGCGGATACGGATACATCATCAGCATCGTCGACGGCGGCCAAATGCGTATGAGCGCGTGCCGAAGAGTAATTCTAGGAAGAAGGAATGAAAATGGCAATAAACCGAAAGAATGAAAAAAAGCAGGGGAAGATAAAGATGAGGAGCGAACGGCTAATTGTTCTCTGATAGGACAGATGAATTGCCTCCTCTTCCCGACCCTTCTTATTTGCCTCTCTATGATTGATGAGTGAATCCTTCTGGGCTCTTGCATTTATGTTTTCTTTACTGAATGAGTGAATTACGTTATGCATTGATGACGTTTTATGCGGGCGAGCATGCGCACATACAGGCGTACAAACATACAGAAATGGCGTTTTCGTCATGATTTTTGGTCAGGAGTATTTACTTGTCTCCCTTTCCCTTCTCTTCTCCTTCCGTTTTCGTTATAAAAAAACCCTCCTCCGGGTTTCAATGCCTATGTGCATCGCACAACACAGCACATTGATAGAGTGAGTCTGTTGGCATACCAATATACCAGTTTTTATGAAGGAAGATTGATCGAGAATTTCCTTTCTTTCTTTTCTTTCCTTCTCTTCTGGCTGAATGGCACGTTGGATTGAACCCGACTCATTTCCCCTTGAGACATTTTCTTCTGCAAGGGAAAGAGGAGTGTGTTCAGGAAGACGTATTAGCATTATAACCTTACTGTATCACGTAGTTGCAATGCCGCCTTCTGGCATTTTTGGTGGGGGGTGAGAGAAGCATGATGCTGAGAAACGAGGTTGTAATGCCCCAATGCCAAGTATAGAAAGAAATGAGTAATTTCTTGCAACTTTGTTCAAATAAACAAATACTTATTAGGACTCAATGATACTTTAATTTTGTCTTGACCTCTCATCTCTCAACGGAAAATTGCGCCATAATGGAAAAGTAGAAGGAAAGGGGTAAAAAGTTTAAAAGAGTCGCAAACATTAAAGAACGGTACAGCAACAAAAAAGGTGAAAAACGGGCCATAATGGGTATTATACTGTATTAAACAACCAATAAAAAAGGAAAGAAGTCAGGAACAGGCCTAGATCCTAGATTCCCGTTCCCGTTCCACTTCCACATCCCAAAAAAAAAAAAAAAAAGAAGAAAAAGCTATATAATCTTTATTTAAAAGTACTCTTCACAGCATCATACTCCGCCGCCTTGACGCAGCAAGCCGCTGAACCCTCTTAACCTCAGACGCGCCTTCCTGCGCATCGAGAAAAGCATCATAATCAAATTCCGAAGCGCCTTTCGCGGCTCGCGGATTAGAAGAAGAAGAGGAAGAAGAAGCATGCTGGTGGTAATCGTCACTGATTTTGCTGCTCGCCCTGACACCTGCCGTTTCCAATACAGCCTGGACATCCGCAGCGTTTCCTTTTGCAAGGATACTAGAATTTTGGCTTCGACGTGATCTTGAGCTGGTTCCAATGGTAGCAGGGTTGGAGGAGTGTCTTCGAGAAGCACGAGTCGAACTATTATTAGGACCGACATCTTGTTCATAGTTGGCCGGGGTTTCTGGAATGTCCCTCTCTCGATGACTTCGCCTTTTGCTTCCCACCATAAGAGTTGATATGGCCACACTAGACGTCGACGGTCCCGTTTCCGAAGTAGTAGCGAAGTCGAATTTGTTTGCTGAGAGCGTTCGACGTTTCCTGTCAGTCATGACATCAGACGGCAACTTCGTCACCGAGTTTTCGCCCTTTCCTCCTAGGGAACTGGCCCATGAATCATTATAAGCTATTGAAGATATGTCGAAGTCATGGCTGTTCTCTTCACTACAACTTTCCTTGGCAATGTCGAGATCAGACTTCGAGGCTCGTCGAAAGCGAGCGTCACCACTAACAGCATCTACAAGCTCCTTTGTAGGTCGCCGCATTTTATCTCTGAGATTCGGTTCTGCGTAGCTTATAGAACCACGGGACCGGCGGGACGGACGACTCGTCCCAGATGCGGGTAGGGGTGTTGTATCTCTGACTTCTATATGGGTTTCCGAAGGATCTGTTGAAGCTAAAGAGGGGATATCCCGCTCAGCAGAAAGTCTTGTGGCAGTGTCCCTGTTTTCCTCGACGGGAGGCTGCTCCGGCAATAGGTTAATATCCACAACATCCTGTTTCCTCTGCTTAAGGGCGGAAGTGGGTATTGCTCGAATTGATTTATCAATGGCATCGTGGCTTCTATTCTTTGGTGGTTTAGGATTAGGCTTTGGGATCTCCTTTTCCCAACCTCCAGCGCCAGAATTCTTTTTCGTTGGGGAGGAGGATCTCTGCTTGATGTTTGTACTTTCTGTGAATGAACACATTAGCTTAATTCTAGAAAGAGTAGAAGATGATGCATACTCGGCCCTAGAGCACGGCGAACAGTGGTTCTTTCCGTTCGTTGACTCTCTGATCTGTCCGCGTTGGTTTTTGTTGGTGTTCCTTCTGGGTCTACGCCGGGGTCTCTTGAGGTATAATTCGATGATCCAGCCAATCGAGTGTATTGGAAATCATCATGATCATTGAAGTCTTGCGACACCAAGTCCTCATCATCTCGTACGCTAAGCTTGCGCTTGGATCCAGATTTTGAAATATGTATCGGCACAAAATCCCGCTCCTTGTTTTCCATTTCTGTACTCCGGGGGGTATTATTTAACAACGAACTATCCCTCTTCCTTCTCCTCGCTCCCAAGTTCGAAATGGACGGTGAGGGTTGAATTGGGTTTTCGTTGGCCCTGAAAATCATCGAAGGCTCTTCATCCGCGGAAGAGTCCACAATCTTTGGCATTGTTGGTTGTGGAATTGGCGTGGAAGTTATATCAGGCGAATCGGTTTCTCCACGCTCACTGCTCACTAGATCGGCAAAATCTTCACTTCTGTAGATCATATTAGCATAATTATATTGAGAACGAAGGTCAAGAACATAGAATCTCCTTACTCTAGCGTTAATCTCGGATAAAATTTGTCCTCCAGAATAGCGGGCAGCCGACCCTCATCCGTCGTCTCTCGAGCAGCCTTCACTAGAGACCTCCGGCGAGCCGCTTCCGGAGAAATTTGGAACCCTCCATCAATGGGTCTTTGCTTTGGCTTTGCAGCCAAACCCCTTCTCCGAGGCAATGAGCCTAAGTCTGCTATCAAGCTTCCAAATTCAGCCAGCTTTGCATCTAGTTTCGATTTTAGGTTATCGATCTCGCTGCCCAATTGTCCATTATGTTGAAATTTTTCAAGCTCTTGATTTGCAGCGATGACTTCTTCACGAAGGGCAACATTTTCGGCAAGAAGACGAGAGACTTCCGATTCTAGAGTTCGTATACGAAGGGACTGCATAGAATTCGCGCGGGCAATTTCGCGATTTTGCCGTATGAACCGCCGTTTTACTAGTAAGGGTTCCCAAGTCAGCGGGGCCTCTCTGGAAACTCATCAACCTAGGAAATTCGACATACAGGATTCGACGGATTCTGCAGCAGCGGGGAAGTCATTTAACCTCGCCATAGTGGCAAGTTGTGAAAGGTCAATTGTCGAGTCAAAACTGTTATGACAGGGGTGAAACAGGACAAAGTTGGTTGGGGCATGAATTATCGGGCCCCAGTTAGTGAAATAATTGAAGATAAAACGTTTTAAAGCCCTTATACCGCGATTCAACTGTTGGCTTCGACTTCTATGCCGTGGTTAGAGGGGGTGGTCGTTGGAAGTGTTGGGATAGTTTTTCGACTTTTGCTGTTGCGATGGGACAAAAACAATGAGCCGCTGCTTTGTTGACATTTGACCAGAAACGGTTAGCCTGGTTGCTGCCATTAGAGTTGGAGCTAAAACACGTGCCTGGGGACGGGTCACGTGTTGATAATCGCTTTCCAAGGTTGTTCCGTTTCTTGCCCAACGTCATCAATTACTTATGTAGTCTGTTGATATTGTTTCTAAATAGCACGCTGGTAGGCAATGTCCAGGCCAACAGCAGTATTCTCCTCCACGGGGACTTCTTCTTCCCTGCGACAGTCCTCTATACACCCTCTTTCCTCACAGCAATCGTCCCCTCTCGCAGCACGAATAGCATCAAAGAGACTCGAGCTTGAAAACCTCAGACAACTCCGCGATGTGAGCGGCGCATTGGCGTCGCAAATGGAGGCATTGGAGGAGAAGTTAACTACTCTTAAAGACGGGACTGAAGGTTGGTTTGCATGCATATTCTTTTGGAACCATTTCACCGTTGGGGGGGACTAAAGGGCGCCCTCCAGCGCATGCAAAAAGCTAACCATTGATGTCGATCAGCTGTGGCATGCGTTATGGCTAATTGGGGGAATGTTCTTAGTGCAATCAGCATGGCATCCAGTGAGTCCACTCAAATACGCATTGAAGCAGAATATACAAAGGCTAATTGTGGATATCTTTGCTGTATTTAGGCAAGGTAGCTGCTGCAAGCGAACGCGATCCTGGTACCCAAGGGAAGGAAACCGAGAAAGACGGCCAAAAACCACCTCCTCTGCCATCAACATTGGTTCGAATCCCTGCAGAACAGGCGGGCACATCGCGTAGAACTGAAGGAGACCACCCAGGCAGGGCATGAATGCAGCGATGAGATACCGTTATGACTTGCATCTTTATACCCTTGTACAGCATTTTTATGTTCTTTCAGCATACCCAGGTGATATAGGCGTTTGATATAGATAGATTTAATTCGAGTCAAAGAGGTAACCCAGGCATATAACAGTCGCAGTTAATTGAATCGTTCCTTTCCGTATTTATTTGTGCATAGGGACCTCGGGAGTATAGGAGATTGAGTAATCAATGATAACGAGGACTAATAGCGCAACCTCATGAAATAAGCACGTTGGTATTTACATGTACCTAGGTAGATATTCCTCAGTAAGCTCTATTACATGAATTCTCATGAAGCGGGGTGGTTCATTTTCTGACACGAAAATAATATTTTTAGCCCTTTTGTTGTTGCGGGCACCACCGCACCCACAACGCTAGTCACGGTTGCCCTGTAAACAACATCCTTGGTGTCCGGCATCAATTCAATTCCCCCTTTATTTACCTGAGTAAATACCTAGGTTTTTAAATCTTGGTCCTGAACAAACAGCCAGCGCGCCGCGAAACCTCCAACAAACCACCCTCCGTCGGCCTGTCTCTGGCCATCCTCATTGACATAAAGTTACGGGAATTATTTGCGTAACCTCTTGTCTATTATATTCACAGCGGTGTGGAATTCACAAACTGGTCGACCCACTATCCAGCACGCCTGCTATGTCAACCAAACACAATCGCGACTGGGAGATAGATATATACAGTGAATTGGTCGTAACTATAGATGACGGGACAGGCTATCCTTCATCGATCTAGCTCAACCCTTCTAGAATACAATCTAGCTATATAATGCCTCGCGTCACCCGCGCTGTTTCGCGCCGCAACAACTTTCATGACATAAAGGACCCCACAAATCCACCTCATACTTCCCCAATTGAAGCTTCGAATAATATATCAACATCTGGCAGTACACGGAATACTCTTGGAGAGATAACTGGTAATTACGACTATACTCAGCCCTCGCTTGAGCAAGTTTCGATCCCTTCAGAGGTGAAACGGCCAACAGACGATATTGCCAAGATTAACCCTACAAGAAGAGTGACGACGGGTGTACATGCAAAAAGATCCCAAAGTATAAAAGACCTAATAAATCCGGAAGAACTTGGGATAAAGGTATTTGGGAATACGTTCTTGGGTGAGGTTGACAAAGACGATATCCAAACTCCACCTACTCTGACCAGGAACAATCCCATGGTGGACAGTCAACGAGGACAAAAAGGCGGGTAAACTTGATCTTTGTTGGTTTTTATGTCCCCTTTTTATGTTTTGATTTCTTTGATGATTGGAGTGCTATGCTAAACGCCTAAACTAACAACGCATATTCAACAGATATGATATCCCCAGATCCAATGTCCCAAGTGATAGAGGAACAAGTTTCCCCAAAATCGCAGTCTCTACGGCTAGCGCCATCGCAAATTGTCCAGACTCCACGGTTCGATCCGGCAGTGCATAAAAGTCCGGTAAAAGAGGGATTAACTAACGACGAGGACGAAGATTCATTCGTGCAATCTATTATTTCACGTTCACCTTTAAAATCAAATAACAAAGGCAAATGGGCTAATCCAGCTGCGCGAACTATGTCATCTATGTCTCGATCCCAAGCCGGAAATTATCAGGATATCGAGGACCCCTTGGACGCCATAGATGCTCTTGAAGATGCCCTTGAACAAATCGGACAGGCCCTGCCTGTTGTGGAGGAGCACGGCCTCGACTCTCCCGTGAGAGCAGGCACTCCAGCTGACGGAATCCGTGCATCGAGGAGCAACGGTACAAACACGGCTTCCAAGAAACATAATGCTGCACTCCAGAGCCAACGCAACGAAGATGAACAAAGGTCACAACCTAGAGAAGCAAGGCTATCCCAACCTCATCAGCTGTCTACGAAAACTGGGCAATCGTCCGTCACTGCCGCCCGTTCAACAAAGAATTATGATCGGTCTGTTAGTAAATCCGCCCGTTCAGTATCAACTGATGCTAGATCTGGCCCTATTCGTACAAGCATATCCAGAAAAAACAGCCATCCTAACCTACCTTCGAATACCGCGTCAACGCTGACGTCTCAGACAAGTAAGCCTCGCCCCCATTCCACCATCATTAATAGTATATCAAGGCCCGGATTTACGCCGTCTAAATCTACCAAACCACCCACACGTTCAACATTTGAATTGCCAGGCGAGGCCATATCAAGGCGCCAGAAAGCGCAACGGGAAGAGCGCTTGAAGCGGGAAGAAGAAGAGTTACAACGAAGGCGAGAGTTTAAAGCGAGAACACCTCTAAACTATTCCACACCATCCTTTCCTGTAAAGGAAACTGTTGCAAGTCGGGGTCGGGCAACGCTCAATGCGGAGGAAGCTCAAAACATAAACACCCTGCCTGACAGCTCTAAAAGCTCTCCATCGCTGCAGACGACGAGGTCCAGCACGCTTATATCTACCAGAACTAGTTCCTTACGCACTGCTTTGGCGGGAAGGCCCGTACCCAGTCGTACTCAACCAGACACGAAGGCTGCAGGAAAATCAATCCTAGTTTCCCCAGCCACTTCGGCACGACATGCAAATCCTAATATTAAAAATGGTGGCTTAAGCTCCAACGGATCACCCACCAAGGGCAATGACAATAACCATGGTGAGACGTCACCAGTTTCTTTTCCCAGCGCCCTAACTACCACTACAGCCTCGTCGCCGAGGACGACAGGTAGTACACTACTCGTACAAAGATTGCGCGGGAAAGAGATATTTGCGCGCGACCGGATTCATGAAATTGAACGGGGCCGCGAGCGGCGGGAGAAGGAGGAGGCGGCAAAGAGAGCACGGAGTGAAGCGGCGGAGTGGGGTCGGATGGCTAGCCGCGAGTGGGCGGAGAAGCAGAAGCTGAAGCAGAAGCTGGCTAGGAAGAGTCAGGCGGATTTGCAGCGGGGTGAGATGGGTTGATTTATTGATGGATGGATGGATCGATCGAGAGCTGCATTCACGAGGTTTCTTTAGGAGTTAGCGCTGGGGATACGCTAGGTACGAATTGATAGCAGGATTGATTGTTGTATTTTAACTACTACTGGTCGCGCGAGGAGTTTAGGAGTATAGGGGTACGTATGTGCGGCGACTAGAACACTTGTCTTTTCCCCAAACAACTATCGAGTTGGGAGTTCTGCGTGGATTACATTCTTACCAATTCCATGTCTAAGTTGTATCTTATATCGATAAGGAGTATAGGCGTGTATACCTTCTTCGAAATATACATTTAACCACTTCTACAGAATACCTGAATCTTCCTGCTATCTCAGCTCCGTCCATCTTCCATGTTTCCCTTGGCTGACTCTTCAACTTTGATAAAGCCAAACTGGGGAGATATAGATTTTTTCAGAATAGTTGAATCATTGTTTCAACACAGTAAGAATTGTCAGAATAATGAATATATAATAGTTTCTGATATCATATAGTCAAATTATTGTCATTTCAGAGCTGTTGATGTAGAAATTAAAATGTATTGTACATATATATTTAAAAAGAATACTGCATATTTAATTATATACTCATACGGAGCACAGAATTTCTGTTTGCACTGGCACTTCTATTTCTGACGGTTCTTGGTGTCAAAAAGTAACGCGCCGATGCAGGACTGTAGTGCACGACCAATGCCAACCGCCGCTCACACATCATCCACCGCGAGTCTCAGCGGGTACCGCGTCTCGTTGTGATTATATACGCCAAAAATGGCTCCTCCCATTAAACATTAAAGTCACCCCCATGCCACTCATCTGGACTCTTGAATCACTTTCAACCTGTGGCTTTTGCTGCACTGCAGTGAGTGTAGTGCCTTCTGATCATGAGAGCATTGACGCATCTTCATCACAATCATAACGAATCATGGCTGCATGAGGGTAATCGTCATTGTCATCCTCATACTGTTCCTCGAGCTGTTCAGCACCTCCGGACATAGTGGTGATGACATGCAAAACCCATTGCATATCAAGGATGGCAGGGTCTGGCAGTGGAAATCTCTCCTTGTCGATAGTCTTCATAATGATTTGATCTTGACTGTAGATCTTCTTCTCTGTCTTCACATTCCATATCTTGACCACCTTACTGTCATTCTCTCTGCGGTCTATGATAGGCGGGATGTCAGGCTTTGTAGAAATCCTCATTTCTGGTGGATTGTTGATGCGGGGCAGCCAGTAAAACTGAAGACTAAGTCTGGTCTCATCTTCACTCATCTCAACAGGTTTCAGGGCAAAGTAAGCATTTTTGTGATATTTGTGGACACTGGGTGCAAGACAGAACAGGTTTTTCATAGTCTCTGTTGTGGGTTCAACAGCCTGAAACCATCTGTCTACTCTGTCTTCTGTCCAAAATAGTTTCAAGACATTCCATGGGTTGTAATCATTTTCGCGTGCCTTAGATGACTGCAGGTATCGCATTGTAAAGGGAAAGATATGTGCCACCTCCACAGGGCTACTGGCTTGAGTTACCACACACTGTTCACAGTCTCGTTCACGGCACTGTATAGTTCTCAGTAAGTAGAACAATTGTATTCTATGAGGAACAGCAAGCTTACCAGGTCAGCCTCTCTTTGTGATCTGATGATTTCCTGTTCATTTTGTTTATGTGCTACTGATGATGATGCAGCTGGTGCAAAAGGCTGGACAACAGCTTGCAATGAGCACGGGGTTGAAGCTGCAGAATTCAGCCGACTACAGCTTCTCTGAGTCCCTAGCTATTATTAGTCCCTACAACCAATGTAGATATCATTGTATTCATGAGATGAGCTTCTGTAGGGGTTGGGATATTTTCAGCTCATGAACTCACAGTGCTTCACCAAATTGCCATTCTCAACCATAGACCTTAGATAAACTCTCTGCACTTGGGGCTCATTTATAACAGAGTCGACTATATTTCGCAATTTCTCAAGATCTGATAGCCATAAACAAGCCCATAGTTCGCGAGAGACTGGTTGTTCTAGAAAGAGATGGTCGAGTTGGCTCAGTAACTCAACCCGCTCGGCACTCACAAACTCTTTCAAAATGGGAGCGTCCATACTCAGCAACAGCCAGCAAATCCCATAGACTTGATAGAAAGAGGTTATAGAGAAAGAAGTGATGCTTTGTCTGTTCTGACACGAGTTCTGACGCTACTCTACAATGTTTGGAGACATTTAGTCAACATGAGACGCTATCCCCGAACGGGTAGCGCCGACACATATCAAAATTTTAACCTACTATAACTCAATTTCCATAAATTAAGGATTATTTCTATCAGTATTGATTTCAAAAAATTAATATATAATTTTTTTAAAAATGAAGTTTTTACATTGCACTGCACATCCACTTTCAACTAGATGCCCATCAATCCACCTCTACTGTCAGGGGATGGAGGTAACCAACTAGCACCTTTGATCATGAAGCCACATACGTCACTGCTAAGAACCGTACGGAGTACAGCTGGCAAATAAGACGACGTCATCAGATCACGGATGGATAGAAAAAGTATTTTGATGCCTCCCTCTGACAGGTAACCAGATAGATTAACATTACTCGTATAGAGACGTGGAATTGAGCATAGAACCCGCCCTAAGAAAAGAATGGCATATATGACAAAAGGGTTTAACTATAGAAGAAAAAAGCCCGAGTAGTTTAGTTCGAGCCACAACATCCATCTTACAATTATTATTCCACCCCAGCTCATCAGGCGATCACCATACTCCGTACTCTGTACAGAGTACATCACGCCACATTATTCGCAAATTTTCAGAAACCTGCCAGGCACACACCCACTCACCCACCCACCCACACACACACACACACAAAACATACAACCCATCATGGATTCAAGGAAGAAACAGATAATGGCATTTAATACGGGCTACTCGGCTCGTCCCCCCAGCCCGCCCGTATCAGCTGGCCCATCAACCTGACCGTATGCGCCCGTATTCTATTTTGTTCAAGATATATGATGATATAAATATTGCCACGGTGGGCTGAACCTGGAGCCTTGTAGGCCTTGCAACTTATCGGGGGGAAGTTTTTAGCGAAGAACATTTTTATTGGAGAGTCTCATTTGAAAGTGGTAACTAACTGCTATTATCTTTCTGATGTCTCCGCAACATCGTCATCAGCTGAATACCAGTTAATAAGATGAAGCTGGAGTGGAATAAACTTATGAGCCTGTACCCCACCTCTTACCATACAAAACTAGGTGTAATACTTTAAATATGAAAATTCTTTTGTTTTATTCTCAGCTACGTTTCTAAAATTTGTGGTTTTAAATGGGCTAGACTTTTTCTCCCCTCAGCCAGCCCTTCCAGCCCTATCAAACAAATCCACCAACAGAACCAGTGAAGTTGAAAACCAGAGGGGAGAAAAGAAAAGCAAAGCAAAGCAAAGAAAAAGCCCTTCAATGTAATATAGCCAGGAGTAAAAGGAGGGGAGAGAAGTTAAAATCTCTCAGGGGGAAAGCAGTTGGAAACTCCCCAGTCAATTTGAAAAGTGATAAAGAAAAAAATAACCTCAGCCCGAATGTTAGCCTGTGAAGTAAAAATAAAATGCGACGTAAAAATAAATTGCTTTTGAAAATTTTGAGACAAAATGGTAAAATTAAAAACCGCTCTTATACCTATAAAAATGTAACAGGCCATACACACAACTTAAGCCTTGACCCATAGTCACGCCCAAATGGAAACTGCGGCAACCCCCGGTGACGGGTCAGGGGTTTGAAAGGGGCAATGTTCGAAAAATACACCCTTAGTCCATTCCTCTGCGGCTTTCTTTTAAGAACTGCATGGCCGGATGGATTATGGCTGAATTTCCCGAGGTTCCTATAAACTGCCCGACAACGAAACAAGAAGTCCACCCCATTCCATCATCATCATCATCGTCGTCGTCGTCGTCGTCGTAATCGCTGATTACCATGCATGGCAAACCTACCAAGGCAACCCATCATCCACCGCGCCGCACCATAACCGGACCATGCTGTAGTTAACTTCTTACCGTGGACCATGGGTTAGAACTTTGGCACAAGCAGCCTGAAGAGCATTGTTATAAAAGCCACCCTGTGAATTAACATTTTGCTCCTGTCTCCAGAAAGCATCTGCACTATCTTTTCAAGCCTTTTCATAGAAGTAGCCATTCATTAGGAGTGTCGTTCAAAACAATCCAGATCTGGCCACACAGAGCCGTATCATGTCCACTAGGCACTCTCACAAAGTGCTTTGCAAGTCGGCTTTCTTAAGTCCATCGTCACAGGAAGCAAACAGAGAATCTAATTGGTTTCTGAATATCTTCCTACTTGCCGTAGAGGTGAAAAATGAGGGCGCTGACCATGCTCTCAAGTGTCTGTTTGCCGGTATCGTTGAAATTGAAGTAAAAGCAGAGGACTCGCGATGATGACACGCTGTCAACAAGATACTGGATAATCGAGGAGCTAAGAATTGTCTTGCCACACCCAGGAATCCGTTGAAGCCATAAAAATGAATCTCGCTGTTTATGTCATATCTTAAAGATTGCACTTTCCACAAACCAAAAACCAAAAACCCGGCCATTCATCGTGTTGCTCCAGGGCTTTGTTGTAATTTGTTGAGGGGTCTGGTGGTGACAGCCACTGTTTAATCTCTCTTTAAGGATGAATGACTGTGCTTTGATATAGCCTGTTGTTATCTGGCCTTGGTCAGCTGTATTTCTTTTGTAACTTTCAGTTGTTCTCAAGAACACCGTTGACAGCCTCCTCAAGCACATGGACTTTTCCCTCATACCTCGCGCCCTGAGCCCAATTCACAGCTGTCCATATGATGCTTTGACAGCATATCTAAGAACCCTGATTATCTGAAAGCCTGCTCTTGAATCACTGTGCTAATGTCATACTCTGGAAAACACCCCCCCCCCCCCTCCCTTCCTCCCACTTCCCATTCCC
>PDND01000358.1:0-18503 GCA_002572855.1 [Emmonsia] crescens
TTTTTTTTTTTTCGGGAATACATTCGTTACATATCGTGGATTTTTACTTTCAGAATACTCTCTCTGTCTCCTTTTTTTATTTCCTGAAAAGGTTGCAGTACCATTGCGAACAGGGAAAGCTCCAGGGCGGCAAGGCAAGGCAGGCTTGTGATCTAATTATTACCTTGCATCACGTTATTTGACCCGTTACTCTTTTTTTTCTTTTCCTCTTTTTTCCCTGCAAAAACTCTTCTTCATTCCATCGGTTTCAAATATGGTTTTTCTTATTACTGTATTGTGCATTTGCATCTTTTTCTGCATGTTTCTTCATGTTTTTTTTTGCCCCATTCACGATGACTATCATGTATATCTAGTCGCAATGTTTACCACGTTTTCTTCTTCTTTTTCTTCTTTTTTCTCTAGCGATACCATACCTCCTACGAATTCCTCTTGTTTTAAAGTAACTTTCATTTTCTAATGAGCATCTCTTTTGGCATGTTTTTCTTCCTTTTCCATTTTTCTCCCACCAAGAAACGTCTTTGTTTATGGTATGTGTCGATAGCGTCATGGCTTGCAGAAAAGAGGGTGTTTATTATATTCATACACACATACACACATACATGAACACCCCTTTTTATGCCAGCGCTTGTTTTTTATTTATTTGCTTTTTCTCCAGTCTTCAAAAGGTTTCAAGGTTTGATTTGCTGCTTTTATTTTTATTTTTATTTTTTATTCTCTTACTCGAAGACTTCTCTTTCTTATTTGTAATGTAATATGTACAGTACATGTATAAGTTTGAGATAATATCATTTCTTCGACTTTTTTAAGAGCTTTTTTTCTTTTTTTTAAGGGGTAGAGAACAGCCTTCTTGGGTTTTTAGGGGATAGGTTTTGTTTATTGAACAATGGGTATTAAATGGGGATGGTACAGAGGGGACCAATCAATAAGTGGATCTAATAGTTGTACAGAAAGATGCTTGAAGCATATATAGTATAAAGACAAACGCCAAACACCAATTTTATCCAGCCCTTATAAGTAAAATACACCATAATAACTTACCTAGTTATAGGTAACCTCAACAAACCGTAACAGCCCAGCCAGCCCTATCTATTACCAAAGATTTATTTAAAAAAAACACATCGTTTAACCATCTAATCCCGAACCCGCCTTCTCTTCCGCCATCCCCACCCCAGTTCCAGTTCCAACCCCCCCCCCCCCCCCTTCAACCCCCAACCCAGCCGCCCTAAGAATCGACCACCGAATCGCATCAATACCCAAATACGCCCTCTCCCCCAAATTCTTAAACCTAGTTGAACACGCCAAAATCTCCCCCAGCGCCGGTATCCCCAACTCCGTGCCCCCCCCCCGCCCCACATTTCGAACAGGCTGTACCTTCTCGCGAATATTCTCGGCAAAGAGCCGTAGCTCCTCGATCCGCGCCCGTCGGAGGCCACGGGTGCCCTTGCTTGTGCCGCGCTTGATGAGGACTGAGTCGGCTTTGGAGAGGATGATTTGGTGTGGGACGGCGGAGGAGCGGAGGAGGGAGAGGATGGCGGCGTCGGCGGGTTTTATGCCGTGGTGGGAGTCGATGAGGATAAAAGTGCGGCGGAGCCTGTGTTGTTATTATTATATCTATGGTTAGCGGAGTTGTTGTTGTTGTTGTTGTTGGTGGTGTTGGTGTTGTTCCCGCCCGGGTGGGGGGGGAGGGGTGTTTAAATAACGCACTGCTTCCTCCTCGTCAAATACTTAATAATCTCGTCCCCCCACTCCTCATGACTCCCCTTCCCATACCCAGGCGTATCAACAAGCACAACCTTCGCCTCCCCACCTTTCCGCCCGCCAATGCCATACGCATTCAACGTCCGCGTCCTCCCAATCTTCGACGATGTGAAACAAACCTCCTTCTCCATGATCGTATTCAGCAACGAGGATTTGCCCACATTCGATCTCCCCAGGAACGCCACCTCGGGAACATCGGACATGGGTATCGTGCGGAATTCGCTGGCTGTCCACATTTGTAGCGGGGAGTGTTTGGAGGCCTTGAAGACGTCTGCGCTGTATTGGAGTTGGCGGGGGGAAGGGGGTGCAGTGTCGTAGTAGAATGAGTAGTCGTTTAGTTGAAGTGTGATGGGCTTAGGGGCTGTGATGCCCCCTGCTGACTGTAGTTCGGCGGCTTTGAGGAGGCTTTTGGCTGTGTTGGTCGCTATGGAGTGTGCGGATTTTGCGGAGGCCATGGTTGCCGGTTTTTGTATATTGTTTGTCTATGGTGGGTTGAGGAGGAGGGGTTTAGAGGGGGTAGAAGATGGCGCATTGGGGTTATATTGGGTATATAGGGTATATTATGATTGGGTTTCTTCAATTGAACATTTTGATCGTTCGGCATGGAGCTTTGAATCTCTATTTATTTCTTTCTTTTGCGTAGTTCAAGATGGGTTGGAGATTGATATAAAAGAAATAAGGTTTGGAGATAAGGAGAACAAACACAACAAATAGTGTAAACCAAGCAAACAGGGCAAACAATACAAACAGCGCCTGCTCATCACGATCATTTCGTCATCCTCTGCTCCAACCTTCTTCACCTGAATATATAATATATACTACTGTTCGTGAAATACTATCACAGTTTTAAGACGCTGGATTATTCTGACAGACATCATGATCAATGCCGTGTTGGTCTTTAACAATAGTGGTCAGCCACGATTGACCAAATTCTATACCCAACTAGTATGCCAGGCCTTCCCGCAGCTGCTTTCGTATCTTGTCACTCTGATCAGACTTTAATAATCTCACCCTCTTACAACCAGGACACCCAAACACAACAGTCCCTCATCGCTCAGATATACAACCTCGTCTCCCAACGCCCTTCATCCGCCTGCAACTTCCTCCCGCTTCCCCCGCTCCTCGCCGAGGGCGCCAGCTCCAACACCTCCAGCAGCTTCTCCGACGCCCCTACTCAAATCACCTACCGAACATATGCCACTTTATCATTCATCCTAATATCCACCTCTACCGAATCACCACTAGCCTTAATCGACCTGATCCAAGTCTTCGTCGAGGCGCTGGACCGCCTGTTCGAAAACGTGTGCGAGTTGGATCTGATATTCGGCTTTGAGACGATGCATGCGGTGCTTGGCGAGATGATTGTTGGTGGGGTTGTGGTGGAGACGAATCTTGAGCGGATCGTGCAGGGTGTGAAGAGTCAGGAGGGGTCGAAGGGGAAGAGGAGGGCCGTTGAGGCTGGGAGCGGGGCGATTGGGAGGGGGGGGATTTCGGGGTTGGGGGTGCCTTGGAGATGAAATATGGAGGTATTTTTTTATATATAGAAATTTCTGCGTTGTTATGTTTCTTGTTGTAGACATGGCGGCATGTTTGGCGTTTGGGTTGTGTCGTGGCTCGCCTTTCGCAATGAATAGATCCTGAGCCAGGGGTGTTTATGGGGTGTATCACTCTTCATTTTTAATATTTCCTGCCTGACATTTGCAATATATCTTATTCTCTGCTATACATTTTGAATTAGAGATATCAAATACGATTTATCTACTTCTTCATCTTGTAATTCTGTTGATTTGAGATGGATGATGATGCCATGCTTAGTCAGCATCAAAGACCATCCATCTTCCACGTGACTCGCACAACCCTCGCTTAATTTTAGGCACTAAGCCCATCCGGGTTATGCACATCCAGCTTCAACTTCAACTTTTTGTTGATTCTCTCTTTTTCATTCCTCTCTTTGTCCCTGTCAACCAACGAAAACACGACAACACCGACAAAATGGTAAGATTTCAACTTCCTACATGATATGTGAACCATTCTTGGGCCTCTGCAATGCCTTGAAAAAGACTTAATTGTCCGGACAAGCATTACAAGCCCAATGAAGTAATTTTCCGTCGTTCTACATCAGTCTCTCTGCGAGATTTGATGTGGGATGGCGATGAACATGGCTTGAGTCAGTGAGCAGAGCAGAAATGCGAAGCCCATTGTCTCTCTAGAGTTCAAAGAAGATACAGTATCTGGTGAACAAGATTCGCTGATGGTCTTCTTTTCTCAATGACAGCCTCCTAAGAGCGGAAAGAAAGTCGCTGCCGCCCCCTTCCCCCAGGGAAAGGCTGGCTCCAGTAAGAAGGCTCCTAAGGTACGTAAATCTCTTCCCCTCAATCTCATTGCTACATGTTTAGCTAGGGTGGAATCCTAGTAATTCATTTTATGAATTTTTCTAACCCAATTCAACCAAATTTTGTAGAACCCTCTTTTCGAGAAGCGCACCCGCAACTTCGGCATTGGCCAAGACATTCAACCCAGGCGCAACCTGTCGCGCATGGTGAAGTGGCCCGAGTATGTCCGTCTCCAGCGCCAGAAGAAAATTTTGAACCTCCGCCTCAAGGTTCCCCCCGCGATCGCTCAATTCCAGAACACCCTGGACCGCAACACCGCCGCTCAGGCCTTCAAACTCCTCAACAAGTACCGCCCAGAGTCCAAGGTCGAGAAGAAGGAGCGTCTTCTCAAGGAGGCCACTGCCGTCGAGGCCGGCC
Source organism: [Emmonsia] crescens (assembly GCA_002572855.1). Classification (NCBI taxonomy): domain Eukaryota; kingdom Fungi; phylum Ascomycota; class Eurotiomycetes; order Onygenales; family Ajellomycetaceae; genus Emergomyces; species [Emmonsia] crescens. The sequence continues at coordinate 4,509 of PDND01000358.1, forward strand.
AGAAGAAAGAGGACGTCAGCAAGAAGCCATATGTCGTCAAGTACGGTCTCAACCATGTTGTCGGCCTTATCGAGAACAAGAAGGCTTCCCTCGTCCTCATCCCTAACGATGTCGACCCCATCGAACTTGTTGTTTTCCTCCCCGCTCTCTGCCGCAAGATGGGCGTCCCATATGCTATCATCAAGGGCAAGGCCAGACTCGGAACCGTCGTCCACAAGAAGGTAAGACGGCTTCTATCTAGCCCATGAAACTAAACTAATATATTAAAATTGATAACTAATTCATTTAATTAAAACAGACCGCTGCCGTTCTTGCTCTGACCGAGGTCCGGTCTGAGGACAAGACTGAGCTCTCCAAGCTCGTCTCCGCCATCAAGGAAGGTTACAGCGAAAAATACGAGGAGAGCAAGCGCCACTGGGGCGGAGGTATCATGGGTGCCAAGGCCGTTGCCAGACAAACCAAGAAGCGCAAGGCCATCGAAAACGCCATCAAGATCTAATATCTCTCCCAGGCCTCTTTTCCAATGACCCAAAAAAAACACAAAGCATATGTTACGATAAACAAACAAAATGAAATACCACAATGTTAATTCGGTTCGGAGTTGGCTTCTGGAGGCGTTTTTTTCTATCCTTTCAATATTTCAGTCGGTCTTCGGAGATGACATTTCTTTTGATGGAAGACATGACATAAAAGGCCGCCGTAGCTAGCAATGCTTCATATACTAGCTTCTGAATCGAACGAAACTATGCATGCGCATCACCTTTCATGTCCCCCCCCCCTTTTAGTATCTTTCTTGTTAGCATGTATGGATTGGCATATAACCGACCAGCCGCAGACTTTCTCCTAAAATGAAAATATTTTTCAAAAATAAAGGAAACTGTATATTCTTTGTAAAAAACCTTTTGCCTCACACTTAACTTATGCCACTAGCACCATTTCTGTTGTCACAAACGCCAACAACCTCCTCCACCTACCTAGTACCCACTACTACACACCGTTAACCCTCTTGCCTCTCCCCAGCCATCAACTCACGCAAAAGTAAAGCGCTCCAACACGCTTCTCTCACTCTTAATCTGCTATGGAAATAGAAAATGCTTCAATCAACTTCAAACTCAACTTTTGCCCAGGAAAGAGTGCAATCAAAATTCCACCCTTACTTTTCTGTACACTATTACTATCTATATACATTCACCCCCTCTCTTGACCCATTTTTCCTCTCATGTCTCGAGCCCTCCAAACTCCCCATCTCAAGACAAAAACGATTATATAATAAAGAATATTAATCATAATAGTGATAATAATATCTTGTTACACAGGCAAGAGAAAAGGTTCGGAGGTTGAGGTGGCCAAAGAGGGTGAGTGTTAGCGGAGGGGGAGAACAGCAGTGCATCATTCAAATTAAAAGAAAGTACGAAAAAAACCTGCGCGGAATAGAGCCATATAAACAATTGACCAAGTGCTGTAGATATAATTGAAATTGTGTGGGGTTAGAGATGGAAGGAGAATGGGCAAAAGAAAGAGGACAAATGATAAAGCTGCCCAATAAATAGATTTTTAAAGAAAAGAAACAGAATAAAAAACACACAAGATGGCCGACCAACCGCTCTCCCAGAAACAAATAAAAAATTAGAAAAAATTAAATAAAAATCTGGTCAGTCCCATCTATAGGTAAAGTGAGTGTACACTGTAGGTGAGAAAGGGGGGTGGGGGGTTAGATTTTATACATAAAATCATTTTTGATTCCCCACTGTGTTTCCCCCCTCTCCTATGCCTGCCTCAATATTCCCCTATAGTAACCAAGCCGAAAACAGAACAATAGAAACAAAGAACTTGCAGTTTGACAAAAAAGAAGAACTATAAAACCAAGGGCATTTGAAATTGGTTTGATTTGGGGGTATTGAGTATTGACAGAAATGTCCAATGGGACCGAGGAAGCGGGGTAAAGAAGCAAAACGCGAAGACGAAGGCAAGAGAAGAAGAAGGAAGGCTGACGAAAACGAAATAACAATCGTTAAGAGGAGGATAAGAGGTGTAGTGTAGTGTAGGCAAGGGAAGAGGGTTATATAACATTAGACTATCTATCCAGTGGGGATATGCGTCATCAACATTTCGGAAGGGAGAAAATGGAGTGGTGGGGAGTGGGGAGCGGAAGTGGAAGTGGAAGTGGACTATGAAGGTGCAGGTCGAGAGAGACCCTGTCGTGCCTGAGTTAAAATATATACAGGTTAGCCGGTAATGGTATTTTTTTTAACTGATATGACGATTTATATCAACGTTTAAAAGCAGGAGGGTGGGCGTTGTGCGTCGAGAGCGTTACCTTCATCTGTTCAATCCTTGCCTTCAGCTGGCTGGTGACTTCAGCAGCCCGCTTCCAATTCTCCGCGGGTTCTCCCCCCTGTGAAGCAGATGTGGATGAAGGCAGTCCATCACCGCTGGACCCCGTTCTACCACCAGCTGACATCCTCGCTGGACTTCCTCTACCTGAAGAATATGAGGAGCCAACGGGTGGACTGATTTTTCTCCGCCCCGCGTACCCACCACCGCCACCTGCACTGCTCAGGCCGGGTGATTCGAGGCCATTATTGTTCTCTTTCTCCTCGCTGGGGCTAGCAGACATGAAGCTTCGAGGCCGTGCGCTGTCGAACCGCGAACCGAAATGCAGAGCGGAGCGCGAGGGTGGCCCGTTCATGTTGTTGTGGTTATGGTTGTTATTCGCGTTGTCCTGATATATCCCGCCATCGCTGATGCCCATATTCAGGCCCATATCAGGAATAGTAGCTGGGGGGCTAGTTGCGCTGGCGCGCACGGCCCGTGACAGCTCACGCTTCAACCGCTCAATTTCTCTCTGCTGTTTCTGGACATTTTGTTCTGCAGCTTCCGCATCGCTCCGAGCTCGAACCAGTTGGGTTTCCTTGGCTTTGATACTCAGTACATCTCTCGTGTGGTCTTCTATTAGCTGTGCGTTTTGATTTTGAAGTTCGTTTATTTCAGACACGAGCTTTGTTCGCTCAGATTGTAGACTATCTACCATCCGGGAGTATCTCTCTTTCTCAAGGCGAAGCTCTTCAAATTCAGCGCGTTCAATTGCCGCCATGCCAGAGCTTATCGAATTAGAAGGTGGAGGTGCAGGTTCGGAAGGTGGAGGCGCTGGCCTCCCTAGAGAACGCCCAGCAAGGCCACGATTACCCATGCCGAATTTAGAACCTGTAGGAGCAGCAGCAGGTGCAGTAGGGGCTGGGTTGTCTTCGAACGGTGGTGAGACAACTCTTCGCGGGGATGCAGGCGCACCTCCTGGTCCAGCTAGCTTCCTTTGAAGTTTCAGCCCCCCAGGCTTGGGAAGGCCAAGTTTGGATGGAATCGCCTTCTTAGCGGTAGGTGGTGCTGGTGTAGGTTCTTCTGGAGCCGCAGCGGGTGCCGATTTCTTAGCCGTAGCAGCAGGTCTTCTGGCGACGGGTTTCTTCGCCCCTCCTGGAACGCTTAAACCTTTCGGAGGTCCAACGATAGGCTTCGGGCGTTCTTTAGCTTTGACTTCTGCCGTGTCGCAAAATTCCTTTATCTTTGCTTTCCGGATATCGTCCAAGCCATCCAAATAGGGATTCATTGCCCTTTCGCCTATGATCTTCATCAAAGTTCCCAGAATTTCAGCACCGCCGGATCGAGTAGCTTCGCTGGATTCTGTCAGTAACTTTGTAGCAGCGTCCGCTATCGATTTTGTTTCTGGTTTCGACGGAACATCCCTCGTCGTTCTCAGGCATCGAATCAGAAACTTCAGAGTTTCCTGTTTGACTTGTGGGTTTTTGTGTTTAAGGAATTCCAACACATCTTCAAGACAATCCGAAAGGCTGGTAGCGGCAAAAACTGCATCCAGTGCATGCCCAAGTGCATCAGCAACTGACTGTTTTTTCTCCTTTAGCCGTTCCATAATAGGAGCCAGAATAACAGGCCTGTACTTGGAGAAACTTTTACGTAAGCCCTTAGCAAGAGCTTCTATGGTATTGGCGGCTATAGTCACAACAGCGACATTTGCATCCTTCATGCACTTTGCCAGCGCACGCATTACCTCGTCAAACTGCCCGTCTTTGATCCTAGGAACATTCGCTGCGGCAAAGAGTTCATCGAGCGCTTCTTTACGGTCCTTCCATTTTGACGATGCCAATTTCTCGTGGAGGTCCTTTGGCGCCTGAGATAAAACGTCGACAGGTTCTGCAAGATCGAAAACATCAACCTCTGCCTCAACTTCTTCTTCACCTCCATCTGCTGCGGCTTCATCTCCATCCCCGCCAGGCGGGCTGTTAACTGCAGCAGCCATCGCTTCTTGCTGTGCTCGCGTAAACCGCTCCTGTTTTGGTGAAGGCTCCTGCTTGATGGCTTCGAATAGTTTTTCTAAATCCTGTTGTTGCACTGGTTTTAATTCTCCCCAAAACAGCGGTTTCATAGCGTCTTTGAGCCATCGGTAGAGTTCCGCAGTTAGATTTGTCGCCTCTGCCCGAACATTCTTATCTGCGTGGCCGAAAACTTTTGGTAGTGCTTTTAAAACCGGCTTTGGCTCAATGACTTTGCAGCCGTAATTGTGGAATACGGCCGTCAATGCGGCGAGGGCTGGTGCTATGACCTTGGGCAGTTTATGCGAGAGGGCGGCCATGAGATCCTCGACAACGGGTTCCGGCTTATCTAGTTCTATGCAAAGTAGAATGGCCTCTAATGAGCTGGCCTTGGCTGCAGCTCGGGTCGAAGGTAAACCTTTTTCAGCGATGGCGGCAATCGTCACTCCCCGAGTCCTAGTTTCAAACAGCGTCAGTGTACCTGGCCCGCCTTTAAACATATCCCCCAATGTATCTGTATTCTATGCATACCTCGTGCATCCTTGAACACCTGAATATTTTAAAAAGGCGCAGTACGCATTCAGACCTTCCTGCTGCGCCGCTACGTTCGAATCGGCGACGGCACCCTTCCATAGTCCTGGGTCTTGTAGGAACGGTCGAAACACGGGATCCGATTCATCGGGTGATATCTCGAATTGTTTTGTAGCATCTTCATATCCTCCTTTTCTAACTTTCCAATTCTATGTTTTGATACGGGTCAGTGCCAAACAACGGGTCAACGGCCGTGGGTGCTGTTGAAAAATCTGAGAAAGGGGCTGGCTAACCTTATGAGCAAATCTATCTGCTAAAGGCAAGGAACTGAAGTCCTCTTCTTGCTCAGCCATTTTGCGAGGCTGTAATCGCGATACTCGTCGCCAAACTGATTTCCCTAAGCACTTTAATTATTTAGCGCCCGCACGTACCCCCATGTTCCTCGCATTTTTCCACTGATGCCCAACAGCCCACCACGATGGGATGGCGCACATCGCAACATTCTGAGAGGAAAAGAGAGAGCGAGAGTCATGATATGTAAAAGTACCTTATAGAATCAAAGAAATTATCGTTGAAATTAAAACAAATCAAGAGACGAGGGAGTTGCTGGTCCGTTCGTAGTACGTTGCGTGAGTCTGGCCCTTGGGAGCAAAGCCGTCTTTTGTGAGAGTTGAATGCACGAAGTCGGCAGACGCAAAACACCACGACTAAACAAAGCCGAATACAACGGTGGAATCGAGGTTAACCGGAAGAAAAGAGAAGATGTCAAACTTGTTTTAGTATGCGGCGAAGGAGATATGGGGATTTGGACATGACATGACATGAGATGAGATAAAGTTCAGACTATGGTAAAAACATATTCGATTTGGGGCAAACGTCAACATTGAAACCTTGACATCGCCGTGGTGATAGGGTTGGCACGTGACTAGAATTGGCGCCGCTTTTATCACAACTATCTCCATATATGTCATCCATTTTAACCAAGTTCCAACTGCTAGTATATATACTCCGTACCTATGTGGATGCTCTATATGAACAACAACATTTGTCTCTGTAAACAAATGCAAGTTGATGCTAGCCAGAACAGAGAGGGCAGAAGTGTATCCTCAACAAATTATCCACATAGCCAATCTTTACTCCGTAACCACTGTACAAAATCCATCCATGGATATGCGACAGCAAATAAAGCAGCCACCCCGCCATTCCTCTTCCAGTAACTGTCAGGCCAGGAACCGCCAAAACCTTCAAACACCTCACAATATGGATATATTTAGTATGGACAAGGACAAGGTTCACCTAGAATAGAACCATAAATACTCGTCCATGGCTTGTCTAAGACTTAATTAAATTATATTCTCGATTCTTCTATGTAACTACATATACTGCCCATAACATATTTGTTCCTTATCTAAAAAGACCCTTCATTTTCATAATCAGCCACGTTCTTCGAGTCGCCCTGTCTGTCTACATATCTGCCCGCCGATACCTTCCTACGAAACCCAGCACCTTGTTGTTCTATCCGATATATCTTCTCTGTTGATAAATCAAATATTCCCGGGCAGGTTCGGCGGGCAAGGCCTTGTTGGGTGGCTGTGGAGGGGCGCCTGAGAAGACCCCTCGTGAACCAAAAACTATCTCTATCCAACAACCAACAACCATGAGCAAATTACTGACTCCGCGGCAAGCGGAAGAGCTGTGCGTTTTGATTGAAAACATATATCCCCATTACCTGCTTGATTATACCTGCTGATTTTTGCTGGGGAAAACTGCAGTCACAAATCTATCATCGCATACTTCCTATCCGCCAACTTACCAAAGAGTGCCGCGGCACTACGGGAAGAGCTCGTCGATAGTGTCCAACTGGACGATTCCACCGCCAAAAAATATGAAGGGCTATTGGAAAAGAAGTGGACGAGTGTGGTGCGGTTACAGAAAAAGGTCAGCTCGAACCAGCAGTCGCGATAATCATATATGGCTTCTCCCTCTGCGTTCGGGTTTGCTAATTCCTCAAAACATCCACTAAAAACGGGTGTGGTATATCTACAGATTATGGATCTAGAATCTCGAAATACTGCACTTCAATCTGAGCTGGACTCTGCTACTCCCACATCTCTCACTCGAAGGAACCAAGATCCTGTCTCCTGGCTACCCCGTGCCCCCGCACGGCATCAGCTGCAATCCCATCGTGAGCCAGTGACCTGCGTCGCTTTTCATCCCGTTTTCTCGTCACTCGCATCTGGATCCGAAGACGCTACTATCAAGATATGGGATTGGGAGCTGGGTGAGCTTGAGCGCACAATCAAAGGTCATACAAAAGCCGTTTTAGATGTGGATTATGGAGGGCCTCGTGGAGGCACGCTATTGGCCTCATGTTCATCAGATCTCACAATAAAACTGTGGGATCCTTCCGACGAATATAAGAATATCCGCACCCTCCCCGGACATGACCATTCTGTTTCCGCCGTACGATTCGTTCCATCTGGCGCCGCTGGCTCCCCCTTATCGGGAAACCTGCTAGTGTCCGCCTCACGTGACAAGACCCTCCGCATCTGGGATGTCACAACGGGCTACTGCGTCAAGACCTTGCGCGGCCATCTAGACTGGGTTCGAGACGTTGTGGCCTCTCCAGACGGCCGCTTCTTGTTTTCTGCCGGAAACGACCAAATCCCCCGTCTATGGGATGCTTCATCAGGCGAAACAAAGTCCACATTCCTCGGCCACGAACATGTCGTCGAATGTGTCGCCTTCGCCCCGTCCACCAGCTACCCATATCTAGCATCCCTAGCAGGACTGAAAAAACCCCCACCCCCTTCCTCATCTGCCGAATACGTCGCCACAGGCTCCCGCGACAAAACAATCCGCATCTGGGATTCACGCGGGACATTAATCAAAACCCTCATCGGCCACGACAACTGGGTCCGCGCCCTCGTTTTTCACCCAGGCGGTAAATACCTCCTCTCCGTCAGCGATGATAAAACCCTCCGCTGCTGGGATCTGAGCCAGGAATGCAAATGCGTGCGCACAGTGGCTGATGCGCACGGCCACTTCGTGAGCTGTATACGCTGGGCACCGAATATTATCAAAGACGCTGGTGGTGCGGCGGTGAATGGTGGTACTAATGGTGACGGCGCAGCGCTTGCCTCATCTGGTATGAATGGAATTATACCGGGGGCCAAAAAGGAGGATCCCGGCGGCGGTGCGAAGATGGGAATCCGCTGCGTGATTGCGACGGGGAGTGTGGATTTGAATGTGAGAGTGTTTGCGTCATGAAAACTAGAAAACGCACCCCCCCCCCCTCCTATATTCATGACCAAGAGGTGAGAGGGAAACTATTTGAAATAATTAAATTAGATGACGGAGCATGGACTTGGGGGGCTTTGATTTTATATTTTGTTTCTTTTCATTAACCGGCTCTTCTTCTTTTCTTTTTTTTTTATTATTTTTACTCTCACATACTTGTCCTCCGTCCTTTTCTTTTTTCCTTGTTCTCAGCCTACCTTTGTGTGTCTCTTCATGCGCATTCTGTAGTAGAGGGGTGCCGTCTATCTATCTATCTATCCTCCGCCTATGAATATATCCGAAACTTTAATAATGCATTCAACTCTTCTTGCGAAGTAACATCTGCCTCAACTGCCCTCGAAAAGGTGCCGACTATTCCAAATCCACCTGGTACCTTTTTTTGCCCGTGTGTATGGCATTCTCAGAGAAAATTAATAAATATATATTCTTTTCAAAATATCCGAATCGATGGGCAAATCGACTCACGCCGTAAGGCTGATGATTTTCGAAGAGGAAATAAAAGAGGGATCAAAAATATATAAAAACCACGTGTGGAGCCGTCGATATCAAAGAGTTTGAAGTGGAGCACATCAGGCTACAGGCTACAGGGCCAGCCTGGGCATTGCCCACGTTAATCGGCGGGGAGGATAAAAAAAGCTCGGTGGACTCGTTCATATTATTCTTGTAGTAGATCTATGCTGAAGAGCTCAGCACCAATATAGATTTTATAAATAAAGTAGAAAATATTAAGAAAAGAAGAGAAGAGAAAGTATAGTTAAATAGAAGTAGAGAGATATATACAGAGTGAAGCTCAGAGTAGAAAAACAGAGATTTCAATGGAAAAAGTTAGCTCAAGAATTGAAGCTTTCAGAGCAGAAAAATCATGAAGTGTACACTGCTTTATTAATCTGTACTAGCATATCAGTGAGATAATAAAGCACTTTAGATGAAGACATCTACAGTGTATTAAGTCTGGTAGCACAATCAGATGCTTGTGCTGTGACATGGTTCTTGTGTGAGAACCTCTAATAATGCTTGATTTCTCTATCTATCTTTGTGTGCGTTGCTGAGAGCTATACAGCTCAGTAGAAGGACGGATAAACACCGGACCGGTGAATACCACTGACACTCCCCCTGCTGTATGGTTCTCTACAGCAAAACACAGAAAATCTATCTAGTTATCATACATTTTATGTGGTATCATGTTCTTCCTTTCCATATTCATATCTTCTATCTCATATTCTTCAGTTGGCGATTTGAAAGCTATTCAAACCTATAGGAATAGCAGCATTGACATATTGCTGAATAGTATCTTGATTATCAGTGAGAATAGCAGATGAATTCTTGATGTATTTTTCATGTTGAGCCTTGAAATGTTCAATAAAATGATGATTATTGTGATGCCAGGTCTCATTATGCATATAAGAGTTCTTATAGTGACAGAATGAATCTTCATGATTATAGTGATGACAGTAGCTGCAGTGTTCACTAGAGAGTGTAGTAGAAATAGTAGTATTAGCAGTAGTAGTATTGAATTGACTCTGATGATGTTAACTGTGACTGTGAGATTGATGAGATTGACAGTGACAGCAGCCATGACTCTGCTAATGAATGAGTGATTTATTAGTATTATTGTTTAATTTGAGCTTGAAGAAATCAATGAATTTTAATTAATTAATCTCTGCAGATAAATGAGTGAAGATCTCATTAAGCAGAGTATCAATATTCAGAGTGACTGCAACTGCTTTGAATATGTATTTAGCTTCTATTGTAATGGAAAATGATGATGTATCAGAAAAAAGAAGAAATAGAGAGAGAGAAATACAGAAAAAAGAAATACAGAAAAGAAAAAGACTATTTTAAATAGAAGTATATATAGTGAAGAATTCTATCATCTTCTTAAAAATATAATGATAAGAGAAGATATAGAAAGAAGAAGATATTGAGAGACTTTCTTAGAGAGAGAAGAAAAATTGTGTGTGTGAGATTTTTATATACATATGTTTTTTATATAGATTTTATATAGAATATTGATGAGTTAATCTTCTTCTACTAGCTATTACAAAAGATATAGTATCTCTTTTCATTACATTTTTGATGATCTCAATAAAAGTGAGAGAAATTAAAACAGAATAAAGATTATTGAAGAATTTCAGAAATTTCTGACTTTTAATTTATTATAAATAGTTTAAATCTTTTAAATTATATAATCTCTTTTCTATACATATCTGTATTTTTATATTTTAATTCTCTTTAACTGAAAGAAAAGTCTGTAGAAATATAAAACACAGAAATAGATAGATACTGTAAAAGAATAAAAGAACTTTATCTCATTTATCAAGATTAAAGATTTTAATTTAAAAAAAGTGAATGATATTATAATTCAGATCTTTTTCTTATTTTATGAAAATAGTTCTTTGAGAATTTTTCTATTTTGAATTTTCTCTATATTATCTATATTAAAGTATACTCAGTTAGTATATGAAAAGAAATTGAATAAAATAATATTATTAAAGAATTCTGAGTCTGACTCTTCAGCTGATAACACTTCTTCTATTAATTTATCTTCTAAGTAATCTGACTATTTCTATAGCAGATCTATATTTATATCTGAAGCTTTAAATATATTATCATTTAATAAAATTAATATTACTGAATTTCTCAATTAATTTTATATTTTATATATCACTTATTATATATCTGAAACAGAAGTATTAAAACTATTGTCTTCTTATTATTTCATTCAGATATAAGATTATATTACAGTGATTATATCTAAGAGAAGAAAGATATAAAATAATATTGAGAAAAAGCTTTATCAGAAATATTAAAGAACTGATATATTTTAATTACTTTATAATCAGTCATTTCTTTTATAACTTATAACTAAGAAGAAGTTTTCATCTACTGATATTCTTAAGTATTACAGACATTTTTCTATAATTATTTATTATTTATTTAATTAATATTGTATTGATAACTATACTGTATATATTTAATTCTTGACAGAACTTCTCTTAAATTTAAAATCTAAAATAATATATACAGCTGAGATAATTCTGAATAAAAGAGAGATAATGAATTTTAATAAAATATATTATACAGTATATAAAATTCAGATAAATATCAAGAATACAGTGAGAGTTAGTATCTTTAATCAGATAATATTATCAAAGAAAGATGAATATACTGTGTAAAAGCTTGTTAATAAACTATCTTAATTAACAGTATTTCATCTCTTTTTATTCATTTTTTCAGTCATTAATATCTCTTTATCAGTGAATAAAAAGACTACATTCTTCTCAGATTTATCTAGATCTTCTTCTCAGAAATCTCAGAAGAAGATAGATATAGAAGAAATTATTTAACAGCTTTAATCTCTTATTTTAATAGTATAATCTTTGTAAAATTGATAGTATAATATAAATTCTTCTTTATCACATATTTCTTCTGCACAGTAATTTAATAAGAATCTTTTAAATAATCTTTCTATGTAAGTTACTCAGCTTCAGAGACTCATTAATAACTTTTAATTAAATATCTATTTCTCTGAAAATTTGCAACTTCTTTCAAAACAAGATAATAATCAGTTTTCTAATAATATAAAACAGAATAATCAATCAGAAATAAATGCATTTACTCAATTAAATTCTGAAAAAGAGAATTAATCTAGTAGATCTTTTACTTACTTTAAGTGTGAAAACTCTGATTATTCAATTTAATTTTATCAAAAGCTCAATGCAATGATGAATAGAGATGAAATATATAGAAATATAATTGATAAATATTTAATTGATTCAGCAGAATCTGATGACTTGAGAATTTCAATTATATATAGTAAGTTATATCTATCACAGATTGAGCATTTTCTTGAATAAATTAAGCAGTCTGTTAAATCTGTATCTTTGAATATATTATAAAATGATGAGTCAATTATCATACAGTCTATTTCTATTTATAATATTGATAATAATAGTAAATTGAATGATGAAGTTATGAAAGAGTTTTATATATATAAGCTTTCTGTATTAGTCATTGAAAAAGTAGTATCTGAGAAAGATAAGCAGAGTATTATTAAATGAATTAAGAAGAAGAAGACATTGTCAAAATTTCATATATAATAAATCAGAGAATATTCATTTTATAAAAAGACAGAAAATAAGACAGTTGAAGACAGAGTGAAGAAAAAAGTTAAGTTTATTCTCTCTGAAAATTTAAGCAAGAATGATAATATTACTACTGAGAAGTAATTGAATCTTTCAGTATTATTTTATACATCTATTTCTTCTCAAAAGAATATTCTTCAATGAGAAATATTTAGTAATCTTGATAAAGAACTGATGTATTATATAACTTTAAAGTGATGAAGTCTCTATTTCAGATCTGCATTTTTTCATTCACAATCTCTGAATAATGAAAAGAAAGCTGATGAAAGAAAGACAGATAAAACAGATAAAATAAATAAAATAGATAGAGATATCAAATTTTCTGAAGAGAGATGAAAGAATACAAAGAAATTAAAGCTAGTAAAAGAATTAAAGAATAAGAATAATGTTTCAAATCTGACTAAAACTATATTTAACAAGCTTATAAAGCAAGAAGTCTCTGAAATTACTGTATAGAATTTTCTTAAGTACAGTTTATAACTTCATCTGTAGTGAGCTACATCTGATTAATAGATTATTTCACTACATCTCACTGAAAGTGTACACTTCATGAATTTTCACTCTCAAAAGCTCTAATTCTTGACTGAAATCTTCATCAGAGCCTCTATTCTTTCACTTCAGAATCTGCTCAGAGCTTCATCTCATATATATATAAATATCTACTTTCACTGAAATTCTTACATCTTTTCTTTTTCTTCTCTAACATTTTCTATTTTATTATATAAGCTCTATATCTAATATCAATCTTTTTAATGTAGACTTATTACATTTAGAAAACATTCATTATCTTCTTATTAGAAATAATTAATCATTAAAAAGAGATATTTAAATGTGTAACAATGTGTGAGAATAAGAAGAAAATAACTAGTTAAATGAACACTAAGTTTCTACTAGATAGAAGCTTGCTTATCAGTCACTCTAACTCTGTAATAAAATTTTATAAAAAGAATATCAGTGAAAGATCTGAGAGTTCTGATACTCTAGATATATAAAATATTTATACAAATATACTTCTTTCAATTTTAAAGAATTTTTAAATATAGAAACAGATACTGTACATTCAATAAATAATAGAATAATATCAATTAATAATATGAGAGAACTCTCAAATATAAGTATAGACACAGTATTATAGTAATTTTAAATAATGTTAAAATTGTAACAGCAGCAGATAGCTGATATACATATAAATTAATAATATTAATATAAGAAAATTCAATGATTAACTTAATAAAAAACCTCTGCACAGATAATTCTGACACTGACTAAATTAGAAATAAATTCTTTAAATATAGCACAGCTGCTGAAAGAATATCTAGACATCTCTATATATTTTAATACTTTCAATCTCACTCTCTACTTATTATAAAAATTGAATATGCTTGTGAAACTAAGTATAGATAGAGATGTTATTAATTCATTAATTAATCAGAGTTAATATATCAATAACTGACTAGACTGATTATATGATTATGTCTGAGACTATAATCAAATTTTATACTAATCATATTAATTAAATCATTAGTTCTAGTCACAACATGTGTATAATCAGACTCATCTCAAATCACTTTATTTAAAATAGTGAAGATCTCAGATTCACTTTTCAAATAATAATTTAGTTTCAGATAAAAAATATATTAATATTCTTAATTCTATTTTCATTCTGATTTCATTATTGAGAATAATATCAAATAAGA
>PDND01000359.1:0-18446 GCA_002572855.1 [Emmonsia] crescens
AATAGAGTTGAGAAATATACACATTTAAAAGTTATATAATTGATAGTATAGAGATGATATATTTTTCATAAAAAAGTAATGAATAATTGATAAGTTTTTAACAGCTGTTAAAAAGATAATATTACTTAAATAGATAAAGATTTTTAACTAATATTAAATAATTAAACTGATGACTCAGTGATAACTAATACTTAACAGCAGCTAAAAAGAGATGAAATGATTAAATAATAAAGTTAATTATTTTAATAGCAGTTAAAATGTAGTACTCATTCAATACTTATATAATCTAGATAAGTGAATGTTTTTGATCATAATTAAAAAGATGATAAAGTGATTAGAAGAAGATATATATATCTAGAGTTAAAATAATATTTATATATAATATATAATAGCTGTCTAACACTCAGTCAAGTCACATGATAATTAATAGTATGTACTTTTAAAAACCTTATCTAGCTTTCTAATTGAGTGAAATACAGACATGTAATTGAATAATTTCTAATTAAATGAAGCTGAGTAAAGTTATATAATAAAATCTATCTCATCTAATTAGTTAGCTAGAATTATGTGATTGAAATGAGCTTTTCTCATGACTTTACTCAGCTTTTTCATGTGATTTGAGTCAGCTTCTTTACATAATCTTTTAACTCAAATAAAAATTGAAAAATGCCAAGCCTTCATTAAAAAAAGCTGACTTAAGTAAAGAAAAAACCTCATTCTCTGCAGAAATGAGATTAGAATAAAATAAGATAATATAGAATTTCTGTTTTTTACTTTTATATATTTATATAACTTTTATAGTTATAATAAAACTCTCTTTTTTATCTGAGTACACTTTCTACACTCTTCTTTTCTTATATTAATCATTAGTTGTTCACAATTTTCTACAGTACTATGAGTGATGATATAGTTCTTACAGACACTTTCAATTTTATAAAATGAGTGTTCACTTATATATTATACTGTCTCTTTTCTACTAGTTCAGACTACTACAGTAAATAATTTATTGAAGCTAATCTCACACAATTTCTGAGCATTCTCTAAGTTTGTATATATTTAATTCAACACATTTATTGATATCTCTGATATCTTATTCTCTATTATCTCTGTAAATAAACTAGTATAGACAGTTAAATTTAATTCTGAATTTCATTCTTTCTTACAATCTAATTCATATACTAATTAACTGCTTTTAGACTTTTCTCAGTTACTCTTCATCAATTCTCTTTAATATCTGTAAAGAATTATATGATCAGTGATAATCTTATCATTTATTAAAATGTGTTAATTACTCAATGCTTTCATGATCTCTCACTTCTATCTAATTATTATAAAGAGATCTGAGTAAGTGATATTATTCAGTTTATAAACATCAATGATTTCTCTAATCTCTTGAAACTTTTCTAATGTTATTCTCTTTTTTTTTAGTGTAAAAGAAAAAACTGTAGATAATTAAAGTTCTTCAGAATTCTCTGTATTTACTTCAATAAAATATAAGTTATTAATAAAATGTTATAAAACTCTTTCTTCTAATTCTTCTAAGATGTATATTTCAAGAAAGTATGATTTAATAATTTTATACAGTTTAAATCATCTGAGTTGAAACTTCTCAGAGCTTTTATTATATACAAGAACTCAAGTTTCTACTGTAAGACTCAATTTCTTCACTAGAGAGTTTTGTAAATGTTTTGATTGAATAGTACAGTTAAATAAAAGTTTATTTACTTTTAATCTAGTGTGTCTGACTTCTTTTAAATGATTAGATAGATCTTTTATCACTACATTCTCTCTCATTTATTCTGAAGCATTCTTCAGAATGTGAGAGTGTAATTTATATAGTAAGTAAAAAGATGAATACTTTATCACTGTATACTAATGAATTCTAGTAGTGAATACTGCTTATATCAGATATTTATTTCATAAGTGTGTGAGCTTTCTCACAAAATATTTAATTAGTATATTATTTAAAATATCATTCAAGCATTTCACTTTCTCATTTATATATGAGTGATATAATATTGTCATTCAATGTTTTATATACAATTGTTTAATAAAATATTGAATAATATCTCTTATGAGATTTATATTATTGTTCATTAGAATCTCACACAGCATGCTGTAATTTATATAGATTTTATTATATAAAAATTTAGTAATTATTTTCTCTATTATCTCTGAAACTGTTTATATAATTAATCACTCAGTGATATAATCTATAGCAGTTATTATTCAGCAATTTTCATTTGATATATAAGATAGAATTCTGATTAAATCAATTTCTCAATATTTAAATAATTAAATCATCACTTTTATTTAATATTATATCTACTTTCACTTCAATCTCTGCTTTAAATTCTTTGCAACTTGACAATTCAGATACTTATAAATGAATAATTGAATATTCTCTTCTAAGCTCAGTTAATAGACATGAGATTGAAGAACTTCTAGAAGTCTGAGACTTTTCAAATGACTGAATTTCTTATATATATAAGTCAGTAGATCTTATCAGAACAGAGGCTTTAAATATAATATCTCAGTATATTCTAGATCACAATACAGAATATCATCTTCTTTCAACTTTTTAAGCTTGAATTTCAGAAGCATCTCTTTCACTATTTTAATAAGTTTCTTATTATCTGAAATACTTCTGTTCTTCAGTGTAGTGAGCTACGTCTGATTAATAGATCATTCTGCTATACTTTATCAAGAGTATACACTTCATGAATTTTCACTCTCAAAAGCTTCAATTCTTGATTAAAACTCTTATCAGAGTCTCTATTCTTTCACTTCAGAATTCACTCAGAGCTTCATCTCACACACATATAAATATCTGCTTTTATCAAGATTCTTACATCTTTTCTTTTTCTTCTCTAACATTTTCTATTTTATTATATAAGCTTTATATCTAATACCAATCTTTTCAGTATAGACTTATTACACTTAGAAAATATTCATCATCTTCTTATTAGAAATGATTAATTATTAAAAAAAAAAGATATTCAAACATATAACAATGTGTGAAAATAAGAAGAGAAATAACTAGTTAAACAGATGTTAAGTCTCTACTAGATAGAAGCTTGCTCATCAGTCACTCTAATCTTATAATAAGATCTTATAAAGAGAATATCAGCAAAAGATTCAAGAGTTCTGACACTCTAGATATATGAAATATTCATATAAATATACTTTTTTCAATTTCAAAGAATTTTTAAACATAGAAACAGACACTGTATATTCAATAAATAATATAGCAATGTCTATCAATAATATGAGAGAACTTTCAAACATGAGTATAGATATAATATTACAGTGACTCTGAATAATGTTGAAACTGCAGTAACAGTAGATAGCTGATATATATATAAATTAATAATATCAGTATAAAGAAATTCAATAATTAATCTGATAAGAAATCTCTGCACAGATAATTCTAATATTAATTAAATCAGAGATGAATTCTTCAAATACAGTGTAACTGTCAAAGAAATGTCTAGATATCTCTATATATTTTAACACTTTCAATTTTACTCTCTATCTGTTATAAAGATTGAATATACTTATGAAATTAAGTGTAGACAGAGATATTATTGATTCATTAATTAATCAGAGTTGATATATTAATGACTGATTAAAAGACTGTGTGAAATAAAAGTTTCATTTATAAATAAAAATATATGAATCAATATTATATATATCTGATAATATTATTAAGCATCTTGATATTCTATTCAGAGATATTACTATACAGTAAAAAGTATTAAATTAATTACAGAGCACTCAATAGAGAAATATTTCTCTTATAATATTTATCTCTGATTTTAATATCAAGATCTTAGAAGTAGATAGTTAATTTTAAAAAAATAGAATAAAGATCAGTATACTGAAGAAAGCACTGACTTTTAAACTACTATAAATTTTTATAAGTATTAATAAAGTCTCAACTTATAAAGCTTTCTATATATAACTTTAAATATTGAATGATCATTTCATCAAGCTCAAGAGTATATAGAATAGTGATAGAAGATATTATATTTCAGTCACTTATATATCTGTATCAAAGAATAATACAGATATTATAAACTGAGTAGACTTTAATATTTATATATAGATAAAAATCTTCACTGTTTAAATAGACTTCTGAGTCTTAGAAATCATTTCTGAAGAAGCAGTCAATCAATATTAATAAGAAATATATATTAACTGTAATTGATTAAAACATATTATTTTTAACTACTGATCTGTCTATCTACTCTCTTATTTAAAGAAAAGATTAATATCAGCAGTCTGCATTAATTATATTATATTAAAAGAAGATTCAGATAATAACTCTAAGAATACTCTGATAAAACAGAGAAAAGACTAGCTTCTACTCAAATTTATAAACAGAAGCTTGAGAAGATCAGATAATAATAATTTAAAGAAAAAATAATAATGAACATGATTCTTGTATCTACTGTGATAAATAGTATATATAATATAAATATTATAATAGATAGCAGTCTATACTACTATATAATGATTAAATTTTCAGTTATAAGATATTATAATCTTCAGTATATTCTTTTATCAAAGCTTCAATTTCTTACAGAATTTAATGACTCAAGAGATGTCTGCACTCATTATATAATGAAACTAGATATTGATGTTGAAGAATATTAACATGAAGATACTTATATATATAAAGTTAATAATCTCAACTATAATCTCATGCTAGAACTTGTCTGACTATTTGAATAAAATATCTTATTAAATATTTAAAACAGAAGTTTAATATTTTCTAATAATAATTAAGTATATGAAAATAATATTTATAAAACTATGAATCTTACACAGATCTTCACTAACACTTATAAAATACTTTAAAAAAGCTTCTGATGAAGTTGTTAATAGTAGAATTATATAGTAATTTACTCTGTCAGTCTAGTCAATATTAAAAAAGCTCTAGAGAAGTTGTTTTAAGTTATATTAATAGATTTTTATATAAAGCTCTCTCAGTAATATCATGAATATCTAGATATCTTTTAATAAGATAATATTATAAATCTATCTCTTTTACAAGAGTCAGAAGTAGATCATGATATTAAACTAGAGAAAAGAGATGATAAGAATTTCAAATTATTATAAGAATCTCTCTATAATATATTCTGAGATAAACTTCTTCTTCTTTATAAAACACTCAACAATCTACTGAACAAAGAATTTATATATATTAGTAACTCTTTCACTGCAGCTCTCATTCTTTTTATAAAGAAATCAGATAAAGAGCTCTGATTCTGTATAAACTATCAAGAACTGAATAGACTAATGAAAAAAGATTATTACTCTTTACTTTTTATTAATGAGATTCTAGTATATATCAGACAAGCTCAGTGATTTACAAAGTTAGATATTATAGCTGCTTTTTATAAAATTCATATCACTGAAAATGATGAATAACTTACAGTATTTCAAATATAATATAATCTCTTCAAATGAGTAGTTATATCTTTCAGACTAGCTAATATTTCAAGTATATTTCAGAAATATATTAACTGAGCACTTCAAGATTTTCTCAATAAATTTATATTTATCTATCTTGATAATATTTTCATCTTTACTGATAGATTTAGAGAAGAGTATCAAGAACATGTATAAAGAGTTCTATAATAACTATAAAAGACAGATCTGCTGATAGACATAGACAAATATAATTTCAAAATCAAGAGTATGAAATATCTAGATTTTATTATAGAAGCTGACAAGAATATCTGAATAAACTCTGAGAAGATTTCTACTATTTTTAAATAAAAAGTCTCACACACTGTGAAGAATGTACAGAGCTTCATTGAGTTTATTAATTTCTATTAATAATTTATACAAAACTTCTCAGATATCACTTGATCATTTATCAAACTTATTAAAAAGAACTCAGTATTTCAATGATCAGTGAAGACTGAAACTGTATTTATATAAATGAAGAAGATATTCATTAATACTTCTCTGCTAATAATATTTAACTCTGATTATAAAATAGTCATTGAAGCTGACTTCTCTGATTACATTACTGAAGAGACTATATTATAATATAATGATAAAGATGTTCTATAATTATATATTTTTATATCTAAGAAACTGAATTCTGCTGAATGCAATTACAAGATCTATAATAAAGAACTTCTTACAATAGTATATTATCTAGAAAAATGAAATTCTGAACTTCAAAGTGTCTTCAAGTTTAAGATAATTACAGATTATAAAAATCTCAAGCATTTTATAATCATTTACAAGCTCACTGAATAACAGATACACTGATTTAAACTATTAAATCACTTTCACTTTATAATACACTATCACTTCAGTAATCAGAACTCAATGACAGACACTCTCTTATAATAAGAATAAAATATATCTTTCAATATAATAGACACTCACTGAATAAATCAAGAATATTAACTTTTAAATTTCAAAATATTAATAGATCACAATAAAATAACACACAGCACAATATATCTCTCTTTAATTAGAATACTTCTTCTTTGAACTGTTATTAATATTTCAGCTTCTCTCATCTTCTCTAAATCTTCATTAGATAAACTGTAATATACAACAGCTTGAACTGATAAACTTCTTCAAGCACTCACTAAAATAATATATCAAGAATCATCTCAATTTCTCTCAGAACTATGCATGAGAATCAACATCTCAGAATACTTAATTAATAATAATAACACTCTATAATTTCATGAATAATAATAAGTCTCTCATTTTAAATCTCTACACACTCAGATAATGCAAGAGATGTATAACTTATATATAACTGATTACTCAGACTGTGAATAGCTATATTGAATAATCTCTCAAGAATTTTACTGATCTGAGATATTAAACAGCATCAGACACTTTATTCAAAACTGTAATTATTATTTTTCTATTATTTTATAAAAGAATTATAGAAAAGATCTACTGAAATCACTAGATATCTCTGATAGAATCTGATAAAATATAGTCATTGACTTTGCTATTAATCTCTCTAAGAACAAGAGCTATAAAAATATTCTGATTATTATTAACTGACTGAGCAAGAGTATAATATTAAAATCTTATAATAAGATGAACACTGAACAAGTTACTAAAGTCTTTCTATAAAGCTTATTCTATTAAATGCATAATTTACTGAGATCTATAGTATCTAATTAAAACTATCAATTTATAAACATTCTCTGAATAAGAGTCTGTCAAATTCTCAAGATCATATAACACTTATCAACTGTCTATTATTTTAAAACTGATAATATATCAGAATAAATAATTTAAACTATAAAGAATTATCTTTATAAGTTCTACAACTATTTATAAAATAATTAATATAATCTCTTGCTATATACAGAAGTTACTATTAATAATTAAAACACTGTTTCAACAGATGTAAGTCTGTTTTTTCTTACACACAATTATTATATAAAAGTACTAGATCTTCTAGAACTCATGTAATTTATATCAAATTCTTGTAGTTCAATTTAAATTATTAATAATATAGTATTAAAGTTTCAAGATGTCTGTGATTGAGCAGAGATCTTCATAACAAGTATAAAATAAAATCAAGAGAATCAGACTAATGTCTGACAGAATTTCACTGAGCAGTATAAAATAGAAAATCTTATATAACTAAATTTTAGAAATATATAAACTACATATCTGTTTTATATACTAGACTATCATTATATAAAATACAAAGTAATAGAAGTTCTAGACAGTTATAACTACTGTTTTAACACTTTATCAGAAATTCATGATATCTTTTATACAAGCTTGCTTTACTGTACTATCACTGATCTATTCTCTTCTTAACTGACTTTTAACTGATAATTATCAGAGATTATAGAAGAAGATAATAAACTTAAATAGAAAATCAAAGATATTTTTAATGAAAAATCTCACAGTCACAGCTGATAATATTTTATAAAATGAGTTGATTATAACTGTCTAATCTAAATCTCAGACTCTGTACTATTTAAAATAGCAGCTCTCAATCAATGAGAAATACATATTTATAACTTTATTACTCAACTCTCATCTTCAGAAGAAAGAAGCTAATGTAGCAGATTACATCTGATTAATAGATTATTTCACTATACTCTATCAAGAGTATACACTTCATGAATTTTCACTCTCAAAAGCTCTGATTCTTGATTAAAACTCTCATTAGAGTCTCTATTCTTTCACTTCAGAATTCACTCAGAGCTTCATCTTATACACATATAAATATCTACTTTCATTAAAATTCTTGTATCTTTTCTTTTTCTTCTCTAACATTTTCTATTTTATTATATAAGCTCTATATCTAATACTGATCTTTTCAGCGTAGGCCTGTTACATTCAGTTATATAATAATGACTGAATATTATTTCATTTCATCACAGTCTCTTAAAACTATGAGTATCAGTTTATTTTATACTCTGTTTACAGAGTCTTCTCTCATAAAGTTAAATCTGTAATTTATAATATCTAAAACTACAGCTTCTGATCTCTTTTAATATTTAATATTAAGATTATATTCTTGAAATTCTGAGACTCAGTATACTAATCATTTTAAAAGCTTCATTATTATTTATAAATAGACAAGACTCTTGTGATCAGTGATAATTATTATTATATAATCATTATTAATATAACAGTTTTATATTATCAGTGTATTCTTAATTATAAGCAATTCTTTTTCATGAACAGAGTAATTTAATTCAGTTTCTATCAGCTTTCTTCTATTATATATCACTGAATATAATTTTTTATTAACTCTCAATTATATAAGAGCTGCTTCAATGACTCATTTGAAAATGTCTATTTTAATTATAAATAACTTGTGTTAATCTGATTGTATAAGAACTGATACAGAGATCATGCACTCTCTTAATATTAAAAAGACTTCTTTGCATGATATATTTTATATAATAGAATAAAATTTCTTCTTTTATAACTTTTTATCTGACTTTTTCAAGAGATCTGACAAGAGAGCTGTAAATTATATAAAACTCTTCATAAATTACTGATAGTATAAAGTTAAATCTAGAAATTAATATATATAATGTATATTTTTAGACTGTAATCAATTGATAATAGCTTCTAGCTTTTCAGATAGAGATTATATATAATCTTCATTTATTATATATCTGATGAACTTCAGCTTCTATATTTTAAATATATATTTAGTTAATTTAATGTAGAGTTTGTACTTCACTAATATAATAAAAACATCATTCACATGTTTCAGATACTTCTTATATAAATTTAAAAATATAAAAATATTATTAAAATATATCAGACATGATGAACTGTTCTGTTTAACTAGTATTATATTTATCATTATCTGAAATATAGCTGATGTGTTCATAAAACTGAAGAGTATAACTAAGAATTTGAACTTTTCTCACTATATATTAAACACTGTTTTCAGTACAGACAGCTCATCTATATAAATCTATCAATATTCTAAGAGAAGATTGATTTTTGAAAGATATTGAGTATTTTCTACAGTATTCAACTGTTATTAAATATAAGAAAGTGAATAGCTATTCTTTTCTATTAACTTATTAAACATTTAATAGTTAATACACATTCTTCATTCTCTATCTTACTTCTTTATAAATAATACTGAGAATTTTCATACACTTAACAAGATTTATATAAAACTTTATTTCATTAATTCTTCAATCTATTACTTCTGTTCTTTAAAATATATCTGAGATAGAAAGTATATGTTCTGATTGATAGATTTTATATCTTCTGTGTTAATCTTATACATGAAGTCTTGCTCAGACAGCAGTGAAAGTAAAAAATTTATTTAAAAAATCTTTTCATATTTCTTAAACAATGTTTTTATTCATGATTTCTTCTTTAAAATCTTTGTAGAAGAAGTGTTGTTCTGATTGAAATCTCTGATAATAAAGAGTATATATTCTATAGAGAACTTTTGAAAAGATCTCTTTACTTAATAAACTGTAAGAAGATTGAAATCTTCTACTTCTAACACTTGAAATCTGCATCTCATATCTTTTAATAAAATTGTATAAATATTTCTTTTTTAATCAGTCAAAGTTATATAATCTGTATATCACTGAAACTGTGAATTGTGTTTCTGAAATTAATCAAGATTAAGAATAATATTATATTTAATGTCTGAAAGTTCTCATACTCATATATAATAAAATTATCTTTTAAAGTGCAGAGAAATTCTTACTCTGATAAGTGACACTAGATATTTATTATTTAAAAGCTTTACTTTCTTGAGATTCTTCACTCATTGAATTTCTGATAATTATTATATAATATAATTATCTATATATTTCATTGAAGCTTTTATATCTGCTAGCACACTCATTATCACTTTATATTTTCTATTTATATATTCTTAATATACTAACATTTCTGATTTTATAATATTAAAATGTTTATTCATCTTCTTCTTCTTATTTTTATCTAGTTCATACATCTTTCTCTTTTTAATATTTATTGAATTCAAAGAATTATACAGTTTCAGCATCTCATTTATCATGAAAGCTTTCAAGAGTTAATTAACTAATATTTCTGATTTAACTGATTCAGCTAGTTTTTTATCTCTTAGTTAATAAAATGTATAAGACAGAATTCTATTTTATAAAATTATTTTCTACAGTTGAAGCATGTTTTATATTTCATACATTATAATTATTAGTCTGAAGTGTCTTTTCTCAGTGAATTCAGAGCATTCACTATTATATTGAGATTGAGATTCATTGTATTAAAATCTCTTATCACAGAAGAAGACTTATAAATAGCTATTATAGTATTGTTTATAGCTGCTGTGTCTCTTCTCTATTGATATAGTTTACTAGCTTATTTTCTATTTATCAGTATCTTGTATACTTTCTCTATAATCTCTGATAAATTTATCAAGTATTTTTATTCTACTTACAGCTTAAGTATGAGCTCATGTATAAAGCTCTATAGATGAAAGAAAGATGAGATTTCAATATTTATAATAAACTATTATAAGCTGAAGTGAGTGTAGTATAATATCAGATTATCTATTTATTTATATTTCATAAATTATTTATAATATTTATTCTTGATATCTAACTCTTCAAAATTGTGTAAAATTCATTTAAAGAATTTTATTCAGTTATTGAGAAATGTATACTTTTTAGAAGTCTCTGTATTCATCTTCTCAGTTATTATTTATAGAGATTTAATCTTTTCTTTCAGAATAGAGACAGCTTGTAAAATCTATTGAAATTTAAAAGATTATTTTTCTATAAGTTCACATTTTATATAATAGTGTGA
This sequence comes from [Emmonsia] crescens, assembly GCA_002572855.1. Classification (NCBI taxonomy): domain Eukaryota; kingdom Fungi; phylum Ascomycota; class Eurotiomycetes; order Onygenales; family Ajellomycetaceae; genus Emergomyces; species [Emmonsia] crescens. Next base: position 11,296 of record PDND01000359.1, read on the forward strand.
ATGTATTTAACTGAGTCAGTTCAAGACAGTATTATTTTTATAATTATTATTGAACTTCAGAGAGTCTGAAAGATTATCTAATTTAATATAGTTATAGATTTATATAATATCTCTGTCTGATTTAAAAGAACTGTATATTAATATATACACTTCATCAGAAATTCAAGTGTCTGTCATAAATATTATAAATAAAACAGAGATTTTAAAATTGAAAGATTAGAAATATCTATTCTAAATCTTCAGTTTTAACTTTTTAATCATACTCTGATATTCTTGTACTGTGATTTATAGAGTGCTTGTGAATGAATTTAATACTTTATAATTCTATCTCTTGAGTTTTATCACTTCTACTCTAAACTTATATATGATTAGCAGACTCTGTTTAAAAAGATTGTTATATATAAGCAGTTTATTTAACTGAGTTATATATTTAATCACTGTGTGAATAACTTCTTATATTTCAATTAAAATCTTTTATATCTTCACAGATTTGAGTATTAAATCTTGATATTGATTCATTTTATATAATGAATTATTTTAATGTAAGAAAAGATGTAGAAGTTTTAATTAAAAATAAAATAAAAAAATGTGTTAATAAGAACTTGTATGAAGATTTTTCTCTATTATATATAATTTATAATTATTGTATTATCTGTTGAACTGCTCAACTTCTTTATTCACTCTAAAATAAACAGTATATTTATTCTTCTGAGTGAAGAGTAGCTTTCTTTGAATTAATAGCTACTCTCACTCTCTCTATTCTATTTTAAAAATTTTTTATATCTAATTTTTATCTGATGATAAATTGTTTCTGCAGCTTTATCTCTTCTTACTTAATCTAACTTCTCTTTTTAGAAGTGAGACAGTAATTGAAGTTCTTTCATATTCACTACTTATTCATACATTCTTATACTATTCTCTCAAGAGCTCATGATCAGATTACTCTGATATAATAACTATAACTTATATTGTAAATTGTAGCGAGCTACGCTCGATTGATAGATCATTTTGTCGGACTCTCTGATCATGTGACCTAGTTTTCCACTATATAGCTGTCTCACTAGCTAGCTCTTTTTATTCAATCAAGCTTGCCACCTTCTGTCAGATTATGAGACTCATTTTACACTGATTTACAGTCAATTCAGATGATTTCTTGTCAAAAAGATAGACATCTTGCTTCATTTAATATGGAATTATCTTATTTATTAAAAAGAGTCACTATTTTGATATTATTTTGAAATTTTCAGCATTATTTGAATTTTTTGTCTCTGCTTGCTTAGCTTGATGGCTTTTTTAACATATAAAAAATCTGCATCTAATTGATGAGATATACTAGAGAAACCTGATTTGACAAGAAATCTATCAAATTAAACTCTATTTTGAAGAGAAAAGTAATATATCACTTTAATCAATAAAAATAAAGAGATGGCAGATTCATCTGATACTCATTATATAATAAGATTGTATTCTCAACATGTGAGCTCTTCTGACTCAGTGAAACTGTTGTCTCATTCATCTTCTTCTTCATTCAATTTTAATATATACTCTAGATCTTCTACATCTACAGTCTGAGAACATCTCTCTGAAGCATTTGAAAGCTCTGTTAATGATTCTATTGATCACTTAAATATATCAGAGCAGAGCTGTGATGATCTCACTATAGCTTTCTTCACTGTTAAATCTGTTGAGAGAAAACAGCAAGCTTCATTCTCTGATAAGTCAGAGATGAATTCAGATATTATTAAAGATGAATATAACATTGCTCACTGTCTAGCTAATTGAGACTCACAGAAGTTGAAGTTTATAATACAAAGAGAATGTTGTAAGATCTTAGAGCTGCAGCTTGAACTTGTATAACTGCAGATCTTCAATCTGAATATACTTCTCTTTTAACTCTCTTTATCAGTGTCTTGAGATGCTGCATGAAACTCTGATATAGAGAGTATTCTTAATTATACTCTATACAACTTCAATAGCTGTGCTGAGAAGGCAATTACTCAGTTCAGACAAGATACTAAGAATATTAGTAAGCTGAATACTCTCACTGATACTGTCAACTACATTACATGAAGAGCTGCTATGAAGACAAAGATAATCAATACTCAGTGCTGAGTTATTATAGATAAGAGACAGTATGAGAATCTTCTGAGAAGCTCTGAATAAGCACTCTTTTGAAATACTAAAAATAGATGACTGTACATTTTCATATCAAATTCTCTCAGTACTACTGTGAGAACTCATATCATATAAGAGAATGATGATTGTATAGTGTACACTCTTTGAAACATTCTAGAGAATGAGTATTCTATTTTAAAAATACAGTAACACTGTGAGACAGCAGTGAAATTCATAACTCTAGCTGAGACACAGATGAATAATGTTCATCTATTTTTTAAAAAGTTTCACATCTCTATCACAAAATTGAAGATGCTTGATATCAAGCTTTCAAACTCTATTATATTTAATATCTTCTATTTCACTCTCTCTAATATATGACAGAATTATACTCAGTGTAAGATTGAAGAATCTCAAATCTTGAAGTTCACTGCTGTGACATTGAATATTAATTCTTTAATAAAAGAGATACATGCTTGTTTAAACTCTTTCAAGACAAAGAATAAGAAGCCTCAACTACTGACTATAACTACTACTACTTCTCAAGTTAATGTTACTGAAAAGTCAGAATCCTCTCACTCTTTGAACTCATCTATCATGCTCTCTAGTATGTATGAGAGATCTCACAGTGACTGTGAAGAATATGATAACTGTGATGAACATGATGAATATATCTCTGCATCTATCTGCTTGAAGTGTAATTGATGTTATAATGAAATATATTGAACTACTCATCTCAAAACTGCTCTGAAGAATTGATAAAAGAAGAATATCACTAAAATCAAAGAATTTTAGAATAAGAATAATAGTGAGAGCAGTGATCAATTGATCATCTCTGACAGTGAAAATTCATATCAATTAACTAATCTAGTGAAGATTATTAGAGTTTCAGCATGTCTAGTGAAATCTCACTCATTCTCTATATCTATATAAAATACTGACATCAGAAGTCATATAATCAATGAGAGATCTCTATTCTCAACATTCTTTTCAATTGACAGTCTGACAGTTCAAGTCACTAATAAAGCTATCTTGAAGATTCAGAGTGTTGAAATGATGTTCATCTCTATAGAAGATAGAATGATTAAATTCAATTTCATCTACTTTGTCTCTGAACTCTCTGCTAATCTCATTTCTACTGATCTATTGAAATGCCAGAGCTATTCTCATCATAATATATATATAGATGCAGGAAACTATTTTGAAATTGTCTCTTCAGATGATCAGAATGTCATATATGTCAATCTTTCTCATCACAATATCTACATTCTCTTCAACAACTCTCTGATATATGAGAGAGTTATGAATAATTCAGTATACAGAGTTCTCATCTATATAGCTGTTCTGAAACTGAAAACTGTGTCAACTGAATACAACTTCAATGCAGCATCTCTCAGCTCATTTAGTAGAGATGAGATAGAGCATCTAATTAATTCTCAGAATTCTGATACTGACTCATTCATTATATTCTCTTCTTCTCAGATTTCTGCTATTCTTCTGAAGCAATTGATAATCAATGAATGACATCATCAGCTAGATTATATTGAGGCTGATAATCTCATTAAAATATTCAGAGATCTCTGATTTGACATTATAATAATGAGTTCTAAGAAGCTCTCATTCTATACTACATGTGTGAAGGCCTCTCAGAAGCAGGCATTCTATAAGAATTCTTCACTTCACTGTGTCATCTGAAAAGCTTTAAAGATTTGAGTGAATATCTTCAATGAGAGTCAGACACTCAGTGAGAGTCAGACACTCAGTGAAGATCAGACACTTAGTGAGAGTCAGTTCTCTGTCTCTGAAGCTGCTATATATAGCAGTAAGAAGCTGATATTGATTATAACTGATAATATCACTAAAATGAGATAAATCTTTCTTTTAGAGTGAAAGAATGAAACTCTTAAATATCTGTGTATCTTCAATCAATTTATTAAGAATCTGCTAGAATGTGAAGTTACAATTGTTCATTCTGACTATGATGAATTGAATTCAAATGTGATCACTCAGTATATACTATTCAAAGAAATTAAATAAGAATCTATCTCTCTTCACACTCTGCAGCAAGATGATGTATCTGAACACTCTATCAGATTGATATGTGAAAAAGCCTGAGCTCTATTAATAGATATCTCTGCTTCTGAAAAGATGTGAGATGAAGTCATGATTGTGACTACAGAGCTTCTTAATTTAATATCAACATCAACTGTTCTGTATAACAGTTCTGAGAACTCTGATCTGAAGCTGATTACTCTGTATGAAGCATGACTTGAAGCTCTTTCATTGATCTGTGATATATGTCATTGAGACTGCAAGACTTTCTTGAAGATAGTCTCAAGACTCATTGATAAGATGATCTCTCACTCACTAGAGCTAGTCTTTGTTAAATATGACAGTTTCACTAATTATCATCTGATTGACTTCTTGAACAGACATCTCTATATCTCAAAGAACATTGTCTTTCAAGAGAATCTTCATGCAGTGAATTCTTCTACTCTACTGTCAGAAAATATAAAGTGATTACTCTTTACTGTCTGTCAAGCTGCTGTTGCAGTTTCTAATCATTCTATCTTCAATCTCTTCATCAAAGAAGTATTTCACTCTGAGCCTTCTCTATTTATGAAACCTACAAATGATTGATGAATTGATTATGAACTTATGTCAAGAATTTCAATCTTTTTGATGTAGAACATGCATGTCTCTGATAAAACTAATATCATGAATTCAGTGAGAGACAGTGTGAATAAGTTCAACTCTAGAGTCAATCTTTTTAAACAGAATGCTGCATCATTGAATTTGAAACTGTCTACAGATCTAGTAATCATTGCTCTACTACTTCTGAAAAACCTCTCACAGATCTGTGAATTCTCTGAATGAAAATACTATCATTATGTCTGTCTCAATGAGATTAATAGATTGAAGCTAATAGAGGTCTGACATCTAGTTAAATGCATCTTGAATATGACTGTTCTATATAGTCTATGAGTATTTAATAAGAAAGTTAATAACACAGATAATATCATTCAATATAAAGCTAGATGAGTAGTCTGCAGAAACTATCAAGAAAGAGAAGTTAACTATAATAGAACATATGTCTCTGTGATATCTGTCTTCACATTCTGAGTTTTCATGATAATCTCAGTATTCTGCAATTGACAGATGCTGCAGATTGACATAATTACTGTGTTTCTTAATATTCAATTGCTGAAGCATGAACATATATATATACATTAATCTGCTGAATTCAAAGAGGGTCAGAGAGACCTTGTATACAAGTTGATGCAGAGACTCTACAGTCTTAAGTAAGCTGCTCTATTATAATATGAAGAGCTGTGAAAAATGCTCATTACTTTAGACTTTCATATCAGTCTCTACAACACAGATCTATTCATTCATGATATCTGTGTTATCTATATTATCATCTATATTGATGATATTTAATTATACAGTCTGAATATGAATAATCTGCACTGAGCTCACTTCAAAATATCTACTCACTATGAGATTAAGAATGTGAAGAACACTAACTGCTATTTGAGTATAAAGATAGAGTAAGATTCTGCTTCTCTAATGCTATTTCAATCTCTATTCATTAAAAATCTTTTGAAGAAATTCTCTATGAATAACTGTCACTCTATCTTCACTTTCATGAAGAAGAATATTAATTTTATGAATAATGATGAAGAGTCTGTTATCTATATAAGAGATTTTACACTCTGCTTCTATTAATTAGATGTCAAATCTCTTCAGTATTTCACTGTTAATACTCACTCTGATATAAGTTTTATCAGCAGATTTCTTAAATGTTTTAGCTTCTGCTCTACATCAAAGAATTGAGCTGTTTTTAAATATACACTTCACTATCTTCAGAGTGCAATGAATGAGAGTATTATCTATTATAGAAATGCTGATATCAAACTTATTATATATACAGATATCAATTGAGTGAGTAGAGACTCTGACTCTCACTTCACTACTGACTATATCATCTACATGACTGACAGCTCAGTGACATGACAGAGCTGCAAGCAGACAGATATATTTAAATCATCTATCAAGATTAAATATATATTATCTACTGAAGCTGTCTATAAGCTAATTCATCTTCACAAGCTTCTTACTGATGCTGGCTTTCTCTTTACTCAGCAGAATAAATTAGACACTGAAGATAGACTCATTTTCTCTCTCTCTAACACTCTCATCTATACTATTCATGCTGATAATAAGTCTGCTATCAAGCTCTCATCTAGTGAAGCTATTTCATGTCATTCAAAGCATATAGAGGTCTGCTATTATATACTTCATGATTTCATTCAGAAGAGTGAAATCAAGCTCTGCTATATACTCTTCACTGAGAATACAGTAGACAGCCTTACTAAGTCTCTGAAGTCTATGAAGTATAAGAGATGAAAGAATATTTTAAAGATTAAAAACTAGAGAAGATAGATGTTGAGAAAAATGATACTTGAGCTGATTTTTTCCTATTTTAATTATTCTATTTTTTCAGTTTCTTTTATACCTGTACTTGGCAGTAGGCCTATTTTTGTATGTAGTTTTGAGTATCACTACTATGATGAGTGAGAGTGTTGAACCCTCTGGTCACGTGACCTAGTTTTCCACTATATAGCTGTCTCACTAGCTAGCTCTCTTTATTCTCAGTGCAGTGTAACTGTTCTGGTGAGAACTGCTACAGCCGCGGCAACAGTCAAGCCATGCTATTTCATATGTAGTTAGCTAATATTAAATTAATTCAGATTAATCCAGATTTAATCCAGCTGACATCATTTTTAAAGTAGACTAGTGTAGATCTTGATTTAATATATTGATATCTCATCTTCAAACCTTCTCTTCTTCTCTTTCTTTTCTACAACTAATTAAGTAATTATTATAAGTTATTCTTTCATATTTTTCAGAACTCTTAAAAAGCCTCTCATATCTTATTTTTTCAGAGCTGTTACTTCTTGTTTTTTCAGAGCTTGTTATAAAAGAGTATCTTATTTTTTCAGAGCTTTGCTTCTCATTTTTTCAGAGCTGTT